>CM041778.1:78086192-78344557 GCA_023374045.1 Limonium bicolor | reverse complement strand
GAGATAAAATAACTCTAAACATTACGCTCTTCATTCCCAGACTTTGGTGGGTCTTCAATCAAGTTACGAAGACCCACGCCAGGGGTAAAGAAATCAGCCACATCAAAGTATGTGAAATCTATATTAGAGAAATCATGTGCAAAATATGACTCCACATGTTCCCCTTGTCTCTTTTTCTTTAAAGAGGCTAGGTAAAGAGAAACAAGGTGTTTATTTTTAATGGCGGCCACGGATCCGGTTTTGCCGGTTCCGGTTCCAGGACATGTGTATTTGGGTTCGGAATCGGTAAGGGGCCGTTCCGGTTCCAAAGGTTGTATTCACTTCGGATTCGCTCAAAAATCGGTCCTGGCCGGTTCCGGTAGGTTCCGGAGCGATTTGTCCGGTTCTTGAGCGGTTTCTTGCCAGTTCAGGCCAAAATGACGTTGTTTTGACATTTGACCAACAACTAGTTTGACCGGTTCCGAATCCAAGGTCGGTTCTGGGTGGTTCCGGTTATGGTCCCAGTTTGGTCCCAAATACCCAAAGTTGTATTTGTATTCGCTTTGTTTGGCCATGGTTCCAGTTCTGAACCGGTTTCGGACCGGTTCTGACCGATTCTGATTCCAATCGGCTTTGGTTCGAACCACTAGTTACTGTTCTATTTGGATTCGATGGCCACCACTAGTTTACTTGTGTGACAGTTTTAGCCCAATGACCTTTGGCTCCACATCGATGGCATACACTTTCTTCTTTCTTCTTAGAATGCCCATCTTTTGTATTCACTCTTTGATATGGAGATACATTTTGGACATAACCATCACGATAATGTACATTACTCTTCCCATGTCCATGAGCAGGACCTCGTCTACGTCCATATCCACCTCCATGTCCACGATCGCGACCACGATTTGGGTCATTTATTGCATTCACTTTAGGTAGTGTTGCACAACCAGTTGCACCGGCTTGATTATTTTTCATCAATAGCTCATTGTTTTGTTCGGCTACTAGCAGACACACAATTAGTTCAGAGTAATTTTTAAAAGCTTTCTCGCGGTATTGTTGTTGTAATAGCACGTTGAAGGCATGAAATGTGGAGAATGTTTTCTCAAGCATGTCTGTATCTTTCACTTCTTCTTCACATAATTTTAACTGGGAGGTAATTTCAAACAATGCAAAATTGTACTCTGCAACGGTTTTAAAATTCTGCAGCCTTAAGTGCATCCATTCGCATCTAGCTATGGGAAGTAGAACCGTTATTTGGTGGCCGTATCTTTTTTCTAAAGATTTCCACAAAACCAGTGGGTCATTCTCTGTTAAATATTCACATTTCAGACCTTCGTCTAAGTTTTAGTGATGAAAGATCAAAGCCTTTGTCTTATTTTTGGGGGAACTTGCATTTCCATCCTTAATGGCATCTTGGAGACCATTTGCAGTGAGATAAATCTTGGAATCTAAAACCCACGATAAATAGTTCTTTCCGGTGATGTCCAAAGCAGTGAACTGGATATTAGTGAGTTTGGCATTGTTGGCCATTCTTAAACAATCTGTTGACGAGAACCGAGCGGAGACAGATTAATTTAGAAATTTAGAGCATGCTAATAACGTGTTGTAAATGAATGAGAACAGAGGAAAAGTAGAACGGAAATCGGAGTTCTATTAAATAACTGAGTGCAATGATCTCTATAAATAATTTTTGTATCAAACTCTAAAGCTAACAATATAAGAATATTGTTTTAAAAAAGTAATTAGATGTTATTATGAATAAAATATAAAAAATATTCATTCGATAGCAGATAATTTACTTGATGTGAAAATTTCTTCAAATTAAAGGTCCTTTAAAAATATTTTCTTAAATTAAGTGAATTTTGCATCACATCCAATACTAAATATACACCTATAAACAAAGTTCAGTTTAGAATTAAATACAGCCCAATAAGTTTTATGAACTATCATCTTTTTAGCATACTAAATATATATAGCAATACCTAGTGTCTCAAGTTTTTTTTAGTTAAAACATTGCCACCTATTACTATATTAAAAACTAAATGATAATATAGTCAAGAAGCGGATTGGGAACCTATGTTAAGATATACCCCATCTGTTATTTTCTGTTACTTTGATAGTTGTCATTCTCTGCTTAGTTGTCATCTTAAGTTTGTTAATCTATTTAGTTAGACATCTTCTAAGTTCTGTGTATATATAGCTCTCGATCTCTCTGCTGTATTCAGTCACAGAAGAACACAATTAATAAAGTCTAGAAGCTAGTTACAGCTTCTTTGTTTCTTCTTCAATTCAAACAATCCTCCTACATTAACATGGTATCAGAGCAGGATAATTCCTGATTTTTTCTCTCGCTCTTCCCTTTCGATCATTTCGCTCTCCGTTTTTTCGATTGTCGTCTGTCGATCATCTTTATCCTTTCTGCTTCATTCCGTCATGACGAGCTCTGCTGGAACAGATGGCCTGGAAAATCTGATAAGATTGTTGACAGATTCCAGAGCCAAGAATGTCATAGACGCTATGGATCCATTGTATATTCATCCGTTGGATCATCCAGGGATGATTCTCGCTCATAAATTCAACGGAAGCGGGTTCCAGACATGGAAGCGCACTGTTTTCATTTCTCTGATCGCGAAGAACAAGATCGGAATGCTAGATGGCACAGTCAAGCGACCAGTGGATGATGATAGCAAAGTGTTGGCCTGGGATAGGTGCAATGGATTCGTCATGTCTTGGCTCCTAAATGCGCTCGATCAGAACATCAACGAGAGCCTTGTGTTTCACAAAACAGCTAAAGACATGGGGAACAGTCTGATTGACGGTTCGATCATATAGATGGAACGAGGATGTACAACTTGAAGAAAGAGCTTTGTAATCTAGAACAAGCAAATGATTCAATAAGTGTTTATTTTACAAAATTTAAAAGAGAATATGGGATGAACTTACTGCGGTTATAGATTTGGCTACCTGTAAGTGTTGCACTTGTGGATATGCTGAGAAAGTCAAAAAGATGCTTGAGGAGGATAAACTTCTGGATTTCCTGATGGGGTTAACCGAGTGCTATGTTAACATCAGGGGAAATATCTTGATGTTGTCGTCTTTGCCTACTTTAGAAAATGCCTATTCTCTAATTCAAGCAGAGAAAACACAACGTGAAAGTGGTAGCAAGAAAAGAAGAGGAGATACAGAGAATGTTTTTGCTAATACTGTTCAGATAATAGACCTCAACAGCAGATTAAGTGGCAGCAGAATGAGCGAGGGAACGGGAAGAAACAGATTTGTTCTTATTGTAACAACCCAGGTCATAGTGTTGACTGTTGCTATGAGAAAAACAAGTATCCAAATGGTTGGAGACATGGAAAGTCCAAAAAGATAGGGGCTAATGCAGTAGGGCATGATGAAGCACCAGGTAGCTCACATGTTCCAAGGATGTCTCAAGAACAGCTGAGTCTTCTTGTTGGCTACTTACAGAAGGTCAGCCTTGGGCATAAGGAGGAACATGCTTCTTGCAATTTTGCAGGTAAAAGCTCGACTGCTATGACTCATTCTTGTATAAATGTTACTGTTTGTGATAGAAAATAGAAATGAGAAGATGTTTGGATCATAGATACCAGTGCTACTGATCACCTTTCTGGTAAAGAAGAATTTTTCTTTGATAAAAGACCTTTGAAGAATTTTCAGTTTGTGTCTATGCCTGATGGAAGACTTCAGTATATCAAGAGTTGTGGGAAAGTTTTGCTTTCCTCAAACTTTCCTTTGGAAAATGTTCTTTTTACACCAAATTCCAGGTGCAATCTGATGTCTGTGAGTGAGTTTCTCAAATAGACTAAATGCAATATGATTTTTAATGAAAATCATTGCACCTTACAGGATTGGACATTAAAGCTTGAAAGGGTTGTTGGATGAGAAGAGAAAGGTCTCTACTATCTTGATAGCAACGCTGTTGAAGACTTCATGGTGTGCATAAAATAGTTACAGCAAACAGATAGTAATGCATGTAATGTTTCTGTGAATAGAAATGTTGTTTACTAGCACAATAAGTTGGGTCACGTTCCCATATGAGATCTTGGCTTGATAAGTAAGAAAGATGTTCCATCTGATTTTGTGTGTGAAGTGTGTAATAAAGCTAAGAATCATCGATTACCCTTTTCTTTGTCTCATAGTCGAAGTGAAGAATGTTTTGATTTACTTCACATTGATGTTTAGGGGCCGTTTTTAGAAGAAAATCATGGCGAGAGTCTGTATTTTCTAAGTATTGTAGATGATAAGAGCACGGTGTTGTGGGTCAAAATGATGAGAAATAAAAGCACAAGCCTTTGAACATATTAAGGATTTCATTGTCATGATTGAAAGACAGATTATGAGAAAGGTCAAGACTGTTCGAACAAATAATGCTCAAAAACTTAGAGCATCTCGAGAAGGAGCAGGTTTTACAAAAAGCAAGGTATTATTCATCAATAGTTTTGTCCCCACACACCAACAAAATGGTGTGGTGGAGAGAAAGCACCGCTACTTGCTTGAAACAGCTAGGGCAGTCTATTTCCAATCAGGTGTTCCATTAAAATTTCGGGGAGAAGCTATTTTATTTACTACATTTGTTATTAACAGGCTTCCTTCTTCGAGCCTAGAAGGGAAAAGCCCTTATGAGGCTCTGTATAATAAGCAACCAAGTTTTGACTCCTTAAAAACTTTTGGATGCTTGGCCTTCTCAACAGACAATACTGCTCATAAAAAGAAGTTTTAGACTCGTGCACACAATTGTGTTTATCTTGGACCTAGCTTGATAAGTAAAGGTCACAAGTTACTACGGTGTGATACCAAGAAAAATTTTCACATCAGAGATTTTAAGTTTCATGAACTGCATTTTCCTTATTTACAGGAAGATATTCATGATTCAAGATTGTTATATCAATCCCTCTGCCTGCTTGTTATGAGGACGACAATGAAGAGGTTGTTTTAAAGGCTGATGCTCCTTCTCCCTAGCAGAATCTGGATCCTCGTTCAGGGTCGGATTTGATACACAATCTTTCCCCTGGTGTGAGCACAACAAATAATCATCTTTCTCCTGTTGTCTCAGTTTCTGAGAATCTGCCTGCAGCTGATGAGAATACTACTGATGCAGTAGATAACACTTTAGAATCTAGACATGGGGAAGTTGAAATCAGACGCTTTGTAAGAGTTAGACAGTTAGCCACTCGTCTTCAAGATTATTTTGTTGGCATAGTTAAGGATAATTCAGATTCCTTCACTACTATTCTTTCTAACATAATAAATTCTTCTGTTCAAGGCAACAGAAGTGGTCTGAACCTGCATAGCTTGACAGATATTACACCTTCTTCTCATCAGGTTATTTGTTTGGATGGCTTTGTAGGTCTCAGTTCTGTTACAGATGCAAGAAATATTGTTGAGCCACGAACTTTCAAGCAGGCTAATGAAATCCTGAATGGAGACAGGCCATGGCCCAGGAACTATCTGCCCTTGACAAAAATGGCACACGGGAGATTACCACTCTACCAAAGGGAAAGAAACCTATAACTTGGAAGTGGGTTTATAAAGTTAAGGTTAAAGCTGATAGTAGTTTGGAACACTACAAAGCAAGATTAGTGGTGCGTGGTTTTACACATAAGCATGGAGTTGATTACAGTGACACCTTTTCTCCTGTCATTAAACTAACAACTATAAGAGCGCTAGTTACAATGACCTTGAAAAACAATTGGCACTTGTGTCACCTAGATGTGAACAATGTGTTCCTTCATGGGGAACTGCATGAGGAAATTTATATGAGACTTCTTGAAGGGTTACATGTTGATGGAGAAGATAAGGTATGTCGATTGAGAAAATCTCTGTATGGCCTAAAATAGACATCTCGTCAGTGGTATGCAAAACTTGCCAGTTTTTTGCAATCACAAGGTTTTATCAGTTCTGGAAATGATTTTTCTTGTTCAGTAAGGTCAGTCCTGACAGTATTTTGCACATTGGAGTTTATGTGGATGACCTTAAATTATGTGGCAATGATGCAGCAACAATAAAACACATCAAAACTTGTCTTGATCATTAGTTTAAGATCAAGGATTTGAGAGATTTGCATTTTTTCCTTGGCATAGAGTTCGTACGAACTGAACAAGGAATGATCGTTACTCAGTGAAAATTTTCAAAGGAATTGCTTGAGGATTTTCAAATGGAGAATTGTAAGGCAGTGGTTAGTCCACTAGAGTTGAGTACTAAACTATATGCTCAGGATGGTGAAAAACTTGCTGATCAAGAAGAATACCGTAGACTGATAGGGAAACTGAATTATTTGACTAATACTCACCCCGATTTGAGCTTTAATGTTCAACTGCTCAGTCAATTTCTTCAGCAACCCTACACTCATCATCTTGCTGATGCTTTCCATGCTCTAAAGTATGTCTAAGGTACTTTAGAAAATGACATCTTGCTTAATAACCGTCCTGATTTTTCCCTTCAAGCCTATTGCAACTCAAATTGGGCATCCTGCCCTCTATCCAGAAGATTGGTTAGTGGTTTTTATATTTTGTTTGGAGGCGCTCCTATTTCATGGAAATCCAAGAAGCAAGCTTGTGTCTCTTTATCCTCTACTGAGGCTGAGTATTGGGCCATGAGAAAGGTCACATCTGAGTTAGCTTGGTTGAGTAGATTATTACATGATTTGGATGTTCGACACATTACTCATATTCCTTTGCATTGTGATAATAAGTCAACTGTTTTTATAGCTAATAATCCAGCCCAGAATGAGCGCACTAAGCACGTGGAGTTGGATTGTCACTTTGTCAAGGAGCAACTACAGCAAGGATTAATAGTTGTTCGACATATTCCTAGTTCTTCATAGTTGGCCGACATGCTCACCAAGGTCTTGATGGGTGTGAACTATCGGTCATAGTATGCTCAAATGGGGACTTTTCCAACATCCAACATCGTCAGAAAGACCAGTCTTCATGCCTTCTCTTGAGGGGGGTGTTAAGATATACCCCATATGTTATTTTCTATTACTTTGATAGCTGTCATTCTCTGCTTAGCTGTCATCTTAAGTTTGTTAATCTAATTAGCTAGACAGCTCCTAAGTTCTCTGTATATATAGCTCTCGATATCTCAGCTGTATTCAGTTACACAAGAACACAATTAATAAAGTCTAGAAGCTAGTTACAGCTTCTCTGTTACTTCTTCAATTCGAACAAATCCTCCTACATTAACAACCTACCCTCTATCAAACAAACAAACACACCTTCAAGAAAACGTTGAAAAAAGCTATATAGAAGTGAGAGCATACATATGGAAACCGATAAAATAAAATTATATATACATTCAACAATGATCATTAGGATCATTGTAATATATAGGGAAAAGGAAAAACTCTGAAGCCATCCTAATATTGGGATACTTCAAGGGATCATATTTTTGTAAAGAAAATAAGAACCTAGTGTAAGCTTTATCGATGTACCATCATGTTGGTTTTATAGACCTGGAAATGAAGAGCTAGCGGTAAAATGTCATTCATACTAAAAGGAGTCAACGCCTTGTAAATTGTCTTCAAACCTAATTTACTATCGGGTTATCGGACACCTTTTGAAATCAAAGACTTCCATCTCCACTTAAAAAGAGATAGCAAAAGAAACTCGACCAAAACCAAGATTAATTGTAGGAACAGATTCTTTATGGCATTTTTTGAAACACCTTGCATGTACGTAGTGACTAGTGAGTAGCTCCAGCTATTCCGAAATGCTTTCTTCTAAGTTTCATCACCAAATCAGCACAAGAATTCGATAAGAAGACTTAAGCAATGGGAAGATTTCTAGATTATCACTTCAACATCTTTGTGATTGTTTTATACACGGTGACGGTAGTATGTTATTAGTGGAGAAAACAAAATCCATCCGGGACTTATATAGGGACAATCTAAAACTATTGTACATATGCTGTCAAATATGTCACAAGCATACCAACACCACATTGATGAAATAGGGTAAAACGGTAAAGAAAAAAAAAGGAATGAAAAAAAAAGGAAAAATTCACGATATACCCCTGTTTTCTTTCGTAATTCACAATATATCCCTGTGATTTTCGTAATTCAACTTTAAACATGCTTAAATATTATCCAAAATTGATGAAACTTTACATGGACGATGCTAAAGTGTTATATTTTGGTCCAATATCAAATTTGAAGTTTTTAAGCTCACATGTGACCTGTGGGACCCAATGAATATGTGACTGTTCATTGGATCCCACAGGTCACATGTGAGCTTAAAAAACTTCAAATTTGATATTGGACCAAAATATAACATTTTTGCATCGTCCATGTAAAATTTCATCAATTTTGGACAACATTTAAGCATGTTTAAAGATGAATTACTAAAACCACAGGGGTATATTGTGAATTACGAAATAAAACAGGGCTATCTCGTGAATTTTCCGGAAAAAAAAAAAGCATTCCATTTTTATTTTCTCGTTTTCCAAAACAAATGTTGTTTAGTTATAACAAAACTAAGGGCCCATTCAACTCATCGTATTGTATCCTGATACTTTGTGATCATCCAATGAAAAATTCGAAACTAATGAAGATGTAGTTAGAAAGAAAACAAACTGGCCCAGCCATATAATATTGCTACGTACAAATCATTTAATCAAAACAAATTATTTAAAAATCGATCTGGTGACTATCTTGCTTATATATGTATTACCCTTCATTTCAAGAATCATATGAAGATTATAAATTATTTTCTTCCTTTCAATAGAATTGGTTGGAGAAGCTAAAAATAGTCTGAGAGTAGGGTGAGGTACACTCCTTTGTTTCTAGAGAGAAAGGAATGAGTGTTAAACAGATACGCTGCAAATGTGACGCACCAACAACAATTAGCATAAAGCTTCTGCATCACATTTTCATGGCCAGCCAGCCTTGCCTGTTTTATTTCTCCGATATTACATTTCATATGTTTCTCTGTTTTTGCCCTTTAATATAACAGGAAAGAATTTATCCCCTGAACCTCTCACCTACTCGCTCGCTTTGTCTCTCTCTGTTTTTTCTCTCCTTCCTGCCTCTTCTGTGAGATAGAAAAAGATCGAATCATCATACGAGGCGAGCCGGCCGGCTCTCACCCCCGCGAAAAGAAAACACAAACCCACCAGCACCTATCCTCTCTCACCATCTCTATCTAACTCCAAAACCCACGCCTCCTGTTTGAATTCGCGTGTACTGAATAATCAGTTGAAAGGAAACCCGAAACCTTTCCTGCGCCTGCATTCCCCCATTTTCCTTCCCTCTCAACGCCCACCCTCGTCCTATCTTCTCCATTCAATTGTACGTGACACAAATTCGAAATTTGAATTAAAGTTGAAGAAGAAGCCTAGCTAGCTACGAAACAAGGGGATGAGATCGTCTCCTTGTTCAAAATCAACAGCTCCCGGTTCCTCCTCCACCAGATCATCTTCCAACTATCATGTCACTCAGTACAACAACCCATCTTTCACCCACTCCCATCACCCCCCACACGATTACGATGATCAACCAACCGGGGAATGCCAAAACAGAGTGGAGGATGATGACGTGGATATCTCCGGTGGACACCGTGGCCGGGTAGGCGGACCCATGTTACCGGTTTTTCTAAATGGTCTCACTAGACCCAACATTCATCCATCTCCAACGATCCCCACTTCTAGCAGGAGCAGCAATAGCAGTCACGGCGTAGACAGCGACTCAGAGCTGGTGGAAGTTGAACTCGTCCTCCGTGAGGACGGTAACATTGTCCTCCACAGCGTAACACCAACAACCACTTCACGAACTACCCCCGTAATAATCCCAACACGATCAACCAGTGATCGTCTCGGTCGAAGCACCTCGTTAACATCCCGACCGGCTGAGAAGCTCCGTCGGTTGAAATCGTGGTGGAAAAGGTCCGCGTCGTCTAGATCGTTTGGTGCGCGTGATTCGTCGTCGGCGACGGGTGCGGAAGAGGAGGATGTTGAGATGCAGCAACATAGGCCGGCAGAGATATCGTCGAGAGAGAGACAAATGATTGCTAGGCAACTAAACCGGAACCGGTCTACTGCTCAAGCGGCGTTGAAAGGGTTAAGGTTTATTAGTAGGTCGACGGCAGGTGGTGAAGGTGAAAGGAAAGTGTCGTCGTCGGGGAGTGAACCGGGTGAGTTATGGAGACAAGTGGAGTTACGGTTCGACCGGCTTGCGAAGAATGGGTTGTTGGATCGGAACGATTTTGGGGAGTGCATAGGTGAGTAAAATTCTGCTGTCCGGCGGGGACTGAACTAAATCGTTTGCTAATTTAATTGCAGAGTGTGTAGTAAGGTTTTCTTTTATTGTTAATTTATTACAGTACTTTACTTTATTTCGAGTTTTGATTAATTTCTAATTTTCCTGGGGAAATAAGGTATGATGAACGATTCAAAGGAGTTTGCAGTTGGGATATTTGATGCACTGGCGAGGAGGAAGCGGCGGAGGATAGTTAAGATCACAAAGGAAGAAATGTACGATTTCTGGTTGCAGCTTTCAGATCAGAGTTTCGACGCTCGACTTCAGATCTTCTTCGACATGTGAGTCGTATATGAATCATATGATTCTTCATTTTGTTGAATAACAAAAATAAAGGATTGCGGATCTGACAATAGTTTCTTAAATATAAACAAAAATATTACTACAATACTCATTTGTTGATTTTCTTTTCCATTTCTATGTCAGAAGTCTTTTTTTTAAACAAAATTTATATGTCAACAGTTGGATATTGCCTTGATACAAACAATTAATGTGTTATCACCACGTCCTGGAGTCTCTTAACGATTTTATATATAAAGATTATACCCGTATCTTGACGAAGTTGCGTAGTTTATTTTAGTATTTAAGTACACCAGAACGAACTTGTTAGCATGCTGCATTTTCTATTAATTAATTTTATACATTACGTGGCTATTTCGCATAAATCACAGAAAACAGGGGACATTTATTTAGGCCTCACACTTGATTTGTTTTTTTGTATGATTCCAACTTTTTAATAACCTAACCCTGTTTTGTTTCTCTTAATTGAACAAAAAGAAACGTCTTAAGTTTGCCTTCTTTCTTTGTCCTGTTTGGTGTGGTAGTTGGCCTCAACTCAGCTCAAATACTCAGAAAACTGTAAATTGACAAAAAGGCAAGACAAAACATATTCAGAGGACATTCACATAACATAATTGTATGTATGTATATATGTAGAATCTCTCTACCTTAAAGTAAGGGACATAATGAATGCCTGGGGAGGATCAGTTGCCGTTTTTTTGTGTTATATAGTTATATTTGCTTGAAAGGACAAATTAATCGAGTGTGATATAACTTCAAGTGAGTGAATGTACAATGTTTGCGTGACTTAATTGATTTCTCATCCAAACCAACCATCATATCTACCATCCAAATTCAGACATTTTAAAATTATAATACTAGGTTTTAGTCTTTTAATTTCTTTCCATTTCCTTATGAAACCCCTAAATCTGGACAAATTTTATTTTCCCGTCTAAACCATTAATAATGTATCATGATGACAACTGCAGAGCGGACAGGAATGAAGATGGAAGAATTACTAGAGATGAAGTACAAGAGGTGCGTGACTTGTTACTACTAAAAGATGTCCCACTACTTTCAGCAATTTCTTCTGACAACTCTAGTTATATATACACAACAGGGATCTATCTCTTTCCGCATATTAAAAGTTTCATACTCTGCTCGTCTTTTTTACATTAATTGTCAAGGGAGTTATTGAGGTTCACAAAAAAATTTAGGGGTATCTGAACAACATTAGTTTTGCGCAGCAGTATTGTATTGTATTACCCTTTTCATATTTATTGTTCCCGGTTTTCCTGCAGCTTATAGTGCTGAGTGCATCTGCCAACAGGCTAGACGCATTAATGGATAAAGCCCATGAATACGCTAACCTCATTATGGAAGAGCTTGACCGTGACAACCTAGGCTATATTGAGGTAAATTTCAGTACTATCAAATCAATCAACTGTTAAAAAGGGAGAATTGCTGCTTGAACCATGCATGCATGCATGCCAGACTCACTCATCTCAGCAATCACATTTCAGTTGTGGCAGTTGGAGATGTTGTTACTCCAAAGAGACGCGAATGCCGACTACTACAGCAGACCACTCAGCACTGCCAGTTATGGCTGGACCTCAGCATTCACTTTCAGACCACGCAACATCGTCCGACGGGTAAGCTGCACTCTTAGATGCCTGCTCCTCGAGAACTGGCAAAGAGGATGGATCATCCTACTATGGTTCCTCGCCATGGCCGCTCTCTTCATATGGAAGTTCCTGCAGTACAGAAACAGGGCAGCATTCCAAGTCATGGGCTACTGTCTCTGCACAGCCAAAGGCGCTGCCGAGACTCTCAAACTTAACATGGCACTCATTCTCCTGCCTGTCTGTAGAAACACCCTCACCCGCCTTCGTGCCACCAGGGCACGCAACTTCATCCCTTTCGACGACAATATCAACTTCCACAAGGTAAATCTTACTCTCATATCTCTATTGTTTCTCTTTTGTGGAAAGAGGTCAGTCTGAATATATATATTTGTTTGTTGCAGATGATTGCATTTGCCATAGTGATGGGAATCGTGCTCCATGCAGGGACTCATCTTGCCTGTGATTTCCCCCTGCTAGTCACATCCTCACCTGAGAAATTCAGCCTCATCGCCTCCGATTTCGAGGGTGGGAAGAAGCCAACTTACGGGGATCTACTGACTGGTATAGAAGGCCTTACTGGGATTGCCATGGTGATTCTCATGGCCATCTCGTTCACACTCGCAACCAGCCGGTTCAGGAGGAATGTCATCAGCCTGTCACCTCCCTTCAATAGACTTGCTGGTTACAATGCTTTCTGGTATTCACATCACCTCTTCGCGCTTGTCTACCTGTTACTGCTCGTCCATGGTATCTTCTTGTTTCTCGCTCATAAATGGACTCAGAAAACGGTAAGTAACGCAAATTAAAACCAGCACTGCAGTGTCCTCTCTCTCTTCACTACAAATTAATCATCAGATATTATGCTTTACACTTTCTTTCTGCCCCACCCACCCGCAGACATGGATGTATATATCTGTTCCAGTAATCCTCTATGTCATGGAGCGAAGTTTGCGTACCTGTCGATCAGAACATTATACTGCAAAACTGTTGAAGGTATCGGAGCTACCAGGTGCTGTCTTCACCATCATCATGTCCAAGCCACAGGGATTTAAGTACAGAAGTGGCCAATACATATTTCTACAATGTCCGGCTATATCCAAGTTTGAATGGTAACAGAGAAACCATATTAACATAGACAATCATTATAAATACGGTCTGCTGAAGAGCTCGCTCGTTAACACTTGTATAACCATTAACAGGCACCCATTCTCCATAACATCATCCCCAGGCGACAACTACCTTAGCCTTCACATCCGCATAGCAGGAGATTGGACCCACGAGCTCAAAAAGATATTATTAACTGCAGACACCAGCAGCAACGGCCGCTCAACTTCAGTAATCGGTGGTCGACTCATGAGGTTTGAGGATGAAGCCGTCATAGATCAGAAAGGGTAAAAATAGACGACAGACACCAAATAAATCCTGTTGTCCTCCATCACTCAAACACTAATTAATTCTATAACTTCTTACTATTAACTCCAGATTACCAAGGTTGCTCATCGATGGACCCTACGGTGCTCCAGCACAAGACTATCAGAACTATGACGTGCTTCTCCTGGTTGGATTGGGTATCGGTGCTACCCCTTTTATTAGCATTCTCCAAGATCTTCTCAACAATTACAGGGCAGCAGAAGATAGAACAGTGAGCTGGATCGCCATTTCTTACTACTTTTTTAGTATCTTCACAGTATTTTTTTTTTCCTCGTTTTCCCACAACCTTGGCCCTAACTATTTGATTTGTTACCTCAAAAAAGGATTCAAACGGGGAGACAAGTACATCAGACGAAAGCTTGAACAGCTTTGCCTCCATGACTACCTCTCGTGGTGCAAAGAAGAGCATCAGAACAAAAAGTGCACATTTCTACTGGGTCACAAGGGAGCATGCGTCTTTTGATTGGTTTAAGGGCGTCATGGAGGAAGTGGCACAGATGGATCACAGGGTGAAAACAACAAACTGATATATAATACTACTCCCAGCTCATTGAATTTCAACTAACCCCTCTGTTCTTCGATTCATGACTACTACAGGGTTTGATTGACATGCACAACTACCTTACGTGCGTGTACGAAGAGGGAGATGCGAGATCAACCTTAATCACAATGGTCAACGCTCTAAATCATGCAAAATATGGAGTTGACATACTATCCGGTACAAGGGTAAGCATCCTAGCTCCCTTTTACAATCTACCAGGAATCAATCAGCAGAAGGAAGGGTTTTATAGGAAACTTAGTTAATCCTCCCTTTTATAATATAATGCTTTCTTCACTGCAGGTGAAGACGCATTTTGCAAGACCGAACTGGAAAGAAGTTTTCACCAGGATAGCTAAGAAGCATCCCTACAGCACAGTAGGTCAGTGAAATTTCAACTCTCTGTTTTATTACTGGTACCATGTCATTTTCTCCAAATGTTCCATCTAATCTGGTGGTAACTTGCAATCTCTAACAGTATATCTCAATTGAGGTGGTCCTATCAACTACTTGAATAATATGTTTATAGGTAATGCATAGATATTTCACCAAATGATTTTGCAGGAGTATTCTACTGTGGAAGACCGGTGTTGGCAAAGGAACTGAAGAAATTGACACACGAAATGAGTCACAAGACTACCACACGGTTCGAATTTCACAAAGAGCACTTCTAGAAGTAGAAATATGAACAATTACACGGAGCTTCTTTAAAAGAAAGCCTCAAAGAACAAAAAAATGTTTGTTTTTTTTTTTACTCTGTATTTATTGAATTCTATCGAGGAAAGGAGATGAAAAGTACAGCTAGCTCAATCTCGGCTTGGTCAATCTGTAAAATGTAAATTGATCCCTATAACAATAAATATATACATATATATTGACATATTGAGTTGTTCGTTCCGCCTTCAAATTGAGTTGTTCGTTCCGCCTTCAAATACTTTACCCTAGTAGCTTATCCAGACAAGTATTGTTTCGTACGGATTTGAAATTTTATGGACTAATCTGCATATCAAAATCAGCATAGTGGGTAGTATTTTGGCAAAGGTGTCTGTCCTGATAGCTACTGCGGCTCTGTAATATCAACTAAAATAGGTTGATTTTCAAGACATTCATATCTAGTGAAGGTGTTTCATTGAGACATTTATTGGATTTATGTTCACCTCATATTATGTCACAACAGGCCTTCGCCATCACTGAAGCTAATTTCAAGTACGAACATGTTTACAATTCAAAGCAATCCCGACCAGTCACCAAATGCAGATTCAACCACATATTCAAAAACCATAAACAAGTTCCATTTTTCCAATATTTCCATCCAGAAACAAGGAGAACAGAAGCCACTACATCTGCAGATGTCTATGCAGCATATCCAAGTCTATGCTCCCTAAGAAAATTCTTATACGCTCATATTTCCCTAAAAATCTTAGAACAAGATGCAAATCAACTTACAGCTATAAGTGGATCTATATCTGTACATGCCTTACCACGAAACTTGCAGCTCATCTTCTGAAACCTGATAACTATGAAAATTCGTTAGCTCAAATTCTCTGGCCAAAAATAGTTCATCAGCAATCAAGTCTTAGAAGAAGGAAAAAATTTGTTAATCATCCTTCAATCTCCTCAAAAGCCTAGAAGCCCATCGCTTGACTCGTCGTTTGAGAGTGTACCCAACAATAACACCACCTACGAAGAAAACTGCACAGAGCTTTGAGCATGTCCACATAGAAACCATGTTCCTGCAGATACACAAGGACAGAAAGTCACTCAGTTGGGTGTTATGCTCCCCTTTGATATCAGTGACCAATGCCTACATTTAAGATAGGCTATATATCTAATCTAAATACCTAGGATACAAGAAATATCTATATAAGTGGGAGCAATGGACTATCAATGCAACTTCTGACAAAACCCGTCAAGAAGAGCATCCACTGTACATAACAGAATCATCTCCGAAAGTTTTGTTCCGCACAAAAAACAGTTTCACGTCAGACTCACAGGATAAAGTTTTTAACAAACAGAAGGAACAGAGAGATTAGGGTTTGGTGAAAGAGAAATAAGTGCAGGCTTCAGTTCAAAATATTTGGTTTGAATCCAGATTTAGTTTTTCTCAGATGGAATTTCCAGAGTAAATCGCAGGTTGAGATTTGAGACCTCAATTTGGCTGCGATGCAAAAGTCACCTGAGGAGATGTGATGAACAAGGTGAGAGAAGAGCAGCTTGGTTTGGGGCAAAAATACACACAAATGGAGTTTTTTTTTCATAGTAAAATGAATTTGAAGTGGGAAGGATAGGATATCCTCCAGATCCTGAAAATCTGGACATAGATGGGAAGATGAAGTTGAAGTCATGAGAGAATAAAAGCGTAATCTCCAAGACCCCACAATATAAGTCAAAGAACCTATCTATTTTGTAAAGTTATTAATGAGTTTCAAACACTGATTCTCAATTTCCAATTTCAAGCACAATTCTTAATCATAAATGGACGAGAACAGTTACTTTCCAAGCTTCACTATGCCTAACATTTTCTTCATTTTCCTTTTCTTCCTTAGACAATAGCATCAACTAACCACCGCTGAAGCTTGCAATAATATATGGGAAGACGGCAGAACAAAGCTTTGTTGGACAATGCAAGACAAATGCAGCAGAAGCGGCAACAGAACAGCACAAATCACTGTCGAGTTATCCAGCCCGTTATGTCCAGATTCGGTTCGGACCTACTGTATCTATTTCATGAAAAAACAGTACCGGCACAGCATAAATTTTGAAGTTTTAAATTGCCTGAATCAATTCGTACAAACACCTAGCCGTTTCAAGTTGGACATACAGGAAAGGGCCGAATCTTCATCCAGAATAGGGTCCACATTTGACAAATCCCCGAAGTAGAACTATATAGAGCGGATGCAAGATAACTTTACAATCGAGGAATTGCTGGTTACCTGGGCGGCCTAGTCATCAAAACACCAGAAGGTGTCCCCGAGGACGAATATGCCGGAGGCGGCGGAGAAGCGCGGCTGTTCATGGCGGCTGTAGCGAATTGTTTAGTATCTTCAGATATCTTGCGGAAAGCGTTCTGAATTTCCTCCATGGAGAACTCGCTTTCGCCGAAGGCTCAACAAATGTCAAGCACAGCGAAAACCGCTTGGGGGGCGTACTTTTTTCACAATTTATGTCGCCTTTTACACGTTTGGATATTAAACATATACGCATCAAATAATTTCATAAAATTAAATCTGTAATATATATATAATTTATCATATAATAAATCATTTATAAAATTTAAATTTTAAAATTTATCTTATATATCAAAGTTAACAATACCTTATCATTCTAGTTTTACAAATGTGTTTATCTAAATTATTACTACTAATATTCAGTCAAAAAGAGTTACTTCATAATAACCAAGTGAAATTAATTTTTTCAATCAAAATACTACTTTCATCGCTGTAAGTGTTACATATCAATCTACTTCTTGTAAAAAAAATCGTACATATTAAATGCAGTATAAATAGTTTAATAAAACTATCATTGTAAGTTAATTGTCCAAATACTAGAAGTTTCATAACATAAACTTTGTAATCTAATGTATCACATTTTTATTACCAATACTTATTGATTGGTGGTCTGGATTCATTGTTCATCGATTGACTGATGATTTTTTTTCCTTTTACCTCTTATGAACCAAACAAATTGAAATATTCTTTTTTTCCATATATTCTTTTCTTGATTTTATTATGTTTTTCCATAATAAACCAAAATCTGTATAGTTCAAAGCATAACCATTACAGTCTCATCCATTGTATACCATATTAGTTAGAAATACTATGTGGTTAACAACACTGTCCACTTAAAATGAAATGATACTTTTATAATTGGGGAAACAACCACCCACATAGACTTAGGTCAATAAAAATATTTAAAATTTAACCCATCTTTTATAAAATAATTTTTATGTACAAATCTCATCTATGCATAATTTATAATTTGTGTAATAAAAAATTAGTATATTAATAGTTTTGTTGGATTTTAGTTTTAGATAACAAAAAATATAAGTTAAATTAGATTAGGAGTAGACTCACTTTTTTGGATGAAAACCTTGTATATGTTATTGACATACGTTGAGAATATAATGAGGGAAATCCTAACAGCAGATCATTTCATCCTTTCTCCCTCTGCCTGTATTTTATAAGGCATAGGCACTGGATTATTTGTTGTATGAACGAAATACCAATCGACTTCCTAAAAAAGATGTAGCATGATACATAACACTTTAAGACTACGGTTACTTCTAGAGATACAAGGGCACACAAGGGCGAGAGCGCGTGACATGCACCAGCATTGGGTGACGGGTACTTACGCCTGCATAGGACGCGCGCAGGGCGAGACAAGCGCGTAAGACACGATGTCAAGTGTGGGCGGGGTTGACTAGGCGTTAGGTGACGAATATTGACCATTGATTTACATAACTTTTGTTTAAATATTTGGTTATACAATTTATAAATCTATAGTTAAAAATTCATATATAAAAGTTGTCCTCCAATTTAATTATGTCTAACTAATACACAATAGAAGTCTTGATCTAGCTTTATATTTAAGAAAATTGAATAAAAATATAAATCAAAATATAAAATCAATACAAATTATAAAAGTTGTTTAATTCATACTTTAAACTTTTTGTCAATCATATCAAACTAATAAATCAATTGAATTCGACTCATAACCTGAATAAAATTAATAACCAGAGTAACCCAAACCAAAACACCACTAGAATCAATCAAACAAAAATCACCGGAATCTAATACAAATGATCATGTCTACGATTGACCTGAACTGAACGGGCGGTAGGATGAATCCACGGTCGTTCTTTCCTTTTTGGTAATTCTATTCCGGTAGGAGGATTGGAAGCGCACCCTATGTTTTTTGGTTGGACATGGGCAACAATAAATATCTCCTCCAATAACCATGTCGATATCTCTCCTTATCTCCTTGTAACACAATTGTCAGACAGACAAGTCGGCCACGTTGGCGCATACATCCCGCTGGCTGGACAAGCGAGCGGCGAAAAAAAAGAAAAGAAATCTCCGGATACAAATCGGACATTAGAACAAAGTCCGCCCGTCAATTCTCCTACTCACACAGGCACAAATTTCCTTAACTCTCTTCTGCTAATGGCTACCCTTTCACTCCAAGCAGGGCAATCCGTGTCGTCCCTTTCACTCCGAAAACGAACCCAGAAGCTCCATGCCTCTCTCAACCTCCAATGCCAGCTCAAACCCGCAGAATCTGAATTGTACGGGCTTAAATTGTCTTCTCCGTCCAGGTGGGTTTCAACCCAGTACGCTCCTTCTACTTCCAAGCCGCGGCTGAATGTCATTGTGGCAGGAAAGGTAGTACTACATCTGGCTTAAGTTGCGCGGTCTTTTTTTTTTTTTTGAAGAACTGAACTGTGGATTTGTAGTAAGTAATTAAAGTAAGTGATTGATCTCGTAAAAACACAATATAAATTGTCATTGTCAGGTGAATAAAGGCAGTGTTCCGCCACCATTCACCCTGAGAGATCAAGATGGGAAGACTGTGAGCTTGTCCAAGTTCAAGGGCAAGCCTGTGGTTGTCTACTTTTACCCTGCTGATGAATCGCCTGGTTGCACCAAACAGGTCATTTCTCGTTTCTTTTGTTTTTTTCCTTGTAGATTTAAATTGCATTTCTAGGTATGCTTGATGAGAATGGAAACTGAAGGGGCATTTGTTTGGAGCCTAAAAAGAATGAAATCAAGAATTGTTTGTACTGTGGAAAACGACAACAATAAATCACGGTCAATAATCAACGAAACCATCAAATGCTTGTCAACCTTGATCAATCTCATTGATAACCGGAAAAGATTAATTATTTAAAGATTAGTAGGGTGGAGAATTAATTTAGATTGTTTTGTATTGATACTCTATTTCTTTTTTCCGTTCAAAAAATAAGAAAACTGACTACACAAATTCACATTCCTATTATCTTGCGTGATTATCCCAAAATGAACACCTAAAATACATATTCAATTAATCAGTGTACACCAAATGTAATGTATGTATGGGGATGTAGGCTTGTGCTTTCCGAGACTCGTATGAGAAATTCAAGAAAGCAGGAGCGGAGGTTGTCGGAATTAGCGGTGACGACGTTTCCTCCCACAAGGTGAGTGCATTGGTTTTTATTTTGTGATTCATTTGATAATATGACAAAAGAATGGGCCAGTGGACTCCGGTGGGCCATACGAGTAGGTGAATGTCTAGTTGGTATTTGGTCAAAGCCCACTAGTGTTCAGCGCAATTTTACTCTTGTTTACTTTTACTTTTTGATGTGTTGAGCGTGTCGTGGCCCAAACTTGAAATCGCTGTCTGGCGTGTGGTGTGGTGCAGGCATTCGCGAAGAAATACAGGCTGCCATATACGCTGCTAGCGGACGAAGGGAACAAAGTGAGGAAAGAGTGGGGTGTGCCTGGGGACCTGTTTGGAGCACTGCCTGGTAGACAGACCTACGTGCTTGACAAGCAGGGAGTTGTTCAACTTATCTACAACAACCAATTTCAACCCGAGAAGCACATCGACGAGACCCTTAAACTTCTTCAGAGCCTTTGAATTAACTAGTTCAAGAGGGTTTTAAAACAATCAAAACAAATGTACCACTCTGAACGATCGTCTTCCTTAATAACTCGGATGGGTTGGGTTAATTCCTTGTTGTTGTCGTCCTCACTAAAAACTCAGCTGGGTTGGGTTAATTCCCTTTTTTTTGTTTTTTCTAATTTCTTCGAAATATAATAGTCTAATTTCAGCGCACTGTGTCTCAAATAATACATACATAGTTAATATTCTTTTCCTGAGGTAAATATATTGATATTAGGAGGAGAACATTACAGGTAGGGAAAAGTACATCCCCACCCATGACGTTTTGCGAAATTACACACCTCATCTATGTGGTTTCAAAAATTACTTTGCCCACCTATGTGGTTTCCTTTATTTTACATCTAGCAACTTTTTAAATATTTGATCAACTTAAACGAGGCTTAAATGTTGTCCAAAATTGATAAAACTTTACATGAATGATGCTAAGGTGTTATATTTTTGTCCAATGTCAAATCCAAAGTTTTTTAAGGTTGTATATGACCTGTGGGATCCAATGAAAACACGTTCACATGTCACATATTTCAGTGGGTCCCACGGATCACATATGAGCTTAAAAAACTTTGGATTTCACGCTAGACCAAAATATAACACCTTAGCATCATCCATGTAAAGTTTCATCAATTTTGGACAACATTTAACCATCTTTTAAATTGATCAAATATTTGAAAAGTCGCTGGATGTAAAATAGCGGAAACCACATGGGTGGGCAAAGTAATTTTTAAAACCTCGTGGGTGGGGTGTGTAATTTTGCAAAACGTCATGGGCGGGGATGTAATTTTTCCTAAAGAAAAACATAGGTTTGCCATTAACCAAGAAACTAAAGTTATCTACCATACACATGAGGGTTCCATTTTCAACCCTGATTTTACTCATTAATCTACCCTAGATTATACCATTTCACCACTGGACACTATCATTTCACAACGCTAATTAGAGTAGCGTTTTATAAGAAGCTACCTCAAGCAGCTGGTGTGAGAACGGAACCGAAATCCCACTAAGCGTCCGATCAAGATCAAACTGCTGCACGATTGTCTTCAGAAGATTCCAGCACTTCTCAAACATACTTACCACCACAAAAGGTGACAAACCAACAAAGTCCAACTCTTTTGCCAACAAAGTCCAAGTCTAAGTACAAACATCAACAACCAGACCCTAATTAAGCAAGAGGCGAGTCGAGATAACCAGTACGAAGCAATCAAACAGGGCACAATTTTGTTCCTAAAGTTCAAAAAGCAAGAACAAAACTTATATATATTTTTTGATAGTTACTATAGTAGGTAGGTTTTGAACCCATGACTTTTGGTTCTAGGATACCATTCCTCTACCGACCAGGAAGAACAAAAACTTATATGGGAGAACAATCGTGATTGTCGCTCTAACCAGGTTTTATATTTTTATTCTAATATATAGGTGAAAGACCTTCTTACCATTATAAAAAAAATAAAAAACAATTCGAAAAAACCCACCGCTACTGCACCGCTCTGGAATTCTTCTCACAAACGCATTCGAATCCAACGGTTGCAATCATCCCCATCGATCAAAACACCATCGAAAGTCCGACAAATAGCATCAGATTGGTTGATCGAGGAGACAAGATGTTGATGAGAGAAAATTGAGTGCCCAAACACCCACCCTACTTCATTTGCCGCTTGGACAACTCGGGAAGCAAACCTCCACAACATATTGCCAGCAAAATGGAAGGCGCGTGCAAAACCCAGAACGAGTGACGATGAATACTGGCTTTGATATGGAAAGGAGCACCATAGCCGGAGCGAGCCAATCAACAGGAAACTAAAGGGAGCAAAAAAGAATGAATATGAACCGGGCACCGCAGCCTGACATGCCTGTTGGTCGAATTAGCGAAGCCAACAAGGTGGTCCTTGGGGAAACAATTGATGGTGATGAAGATGGAAAGTTAGAGAGATCGGATGAGTTGGTGAGGAAGTGGAGGCGTGCTCGATTATTACCCCAAAGAAAATAGAAGCCAGAGCATGATCCAGCGACCGGCCATCCATTAATGGAACCAAAGAAGCAGTAGAACGAAAGGGATATCGGTGAAAAAACCAGCACACCATACTATAAGTTTTAACGACAATAAAGAAAACCAAATAGATAGGAAAAGTAAACATAAATTAGACCCAAAGCAAAGGTACTAAAGAGTAAGCTAATAGACTAATATTCATGGTGTGGAAACGATGTGAACCATCAGAAAAGACATTCATAATGCTCAAAGAACAAATTAAGCTAAGAAAACCTGGAAACGAAACAACTTCCGGCCAATGAAACAACGTCCTCAATTTTAGTTTATGTTTACATTTTAGTTTCTATATTGTTTGCTATGTTTGTTTTTTTATGAAAATAAGATGATAATTGGTAAGAGGAACACAGTGATAAGATACATGGTTGTGTTCGGTTTATTCCTCTCTCTTTTTTGCAGTTGATATTCTATACGTGATGGGTTATTGTTAGGTTGGGCTAATAGACTAACGTGGTGTGGTGGAAACGATGCGAACAATAAAAAAGACATTCATTATGCTCAAAGAACAAATTAAACTAAGAAAACTTGGAAATGAACAACTTCCGGCCAATGAAACAAGGTCCTCAATTTTAATTTTTGTTTACATTTTAGTTTCTATATTGTCTGCTGTGTTTTTTTTTTTTTGAAAAATTTCATGAAATGTCACTATATTTTTGGCTGATTCAGTAAACGCCACTAAAAAAAGAAAGTCACGAAATACCACTATTTTTGCAAAAGTTTATGAAATACCATTATGTCATTGACCAGAAGCATAAAAGAGAAAGGGAAAATTCACGAGATACCCCTGTTTTCTTTCGTAATTCACAACATACCCCTGTGATTTTTGTAATTTAACTTTAAATGCTTAAATGTTGTCCAAAATGATGAAACTTTACATGGACTATGCTAAAGTGTTATATTTTGGTCCAATATCAAATTTGAATCTTTTTAAGCTCACGTAATTCACAATATCCCTGTGATTTTTGTAATTCAACTTTAAACATGCTTAATGTTTCCAAAATTGATGAAACTATACATGGACGATGCTAAAGTGTTATATTTTGGTCCAATATCAAATTTGAAGTGAAACTATACATGGACAATGCTAAAGTGTTATATTTTGGTCCAATATCAAATTTGAGCTTTTTAAGCTCACAGTGATGTGAGCTTAAAAAGCTTCAAATTTGATATTGGACCAAAATATAACACTTTAGCATCGTCCATGTAAAGTTTCATCAATTTGGACAACATTTAAGCATGTTTAAAGTTAAATTACAAAAATCACAGGGGTATGTTGTGAATTACGAAAGAAAACAGGGGTATCTCGTGAATTTTTCAAAAGAGAAAAATACCTCTACTAGTTGACAAATACTTTTAAAGTTCACAATATGCCCTTAAGTGTTAAAAAATTTACTAAAATTCACAAAAACTTCAAAATACTATAAAATATAGATAACTATAAAACATATATTTAAAATGTTATAAAAGTTATAAAAATATATTAATATATCATAAAACATATTTTTTCAAAATTATTCAGTACCATTAAAAAGAATATAGAGTTTTAAACACATAATTAATACTAATTTTTCTAAAAATTTAAAACAATTTAGTACCATAATTTATACCAATTAATTACCAGAGTTTTTATCATACATTTTAAATTTTTTCCTACTAATTTAAATTATTTATTCAAAAATAAATTATTTTGAAATTTTAATTAATATTTGGAAATCTATTTTTTTTATATTCTAATTTGCAGATAACTTTATTACATAATATAATTTATTTCGAATAAAAAATTTAAATTGATAAAAAAAGGATAATTTGAAAATGTATGGTACAAATTTGGGTAATTGATTGGTTCTAGTTATGGTACTTAATTGGTAGAAAAATTGGAATAAATTATGACTAGTACCAATTTTACTACCATATAAAGCACCATAACTAGTACCAATTAATTACCATAATATGTACCATACATTTTCAAATTATATTTTTTTTATCAATTTAAATTGTTTATTCGAAATAACTATATTACATCATAAATTTCATCTGTAAAATAGAATATAAATTAAAAAAACAATTTTCCAAATATTAATAAAAAATTAAAGAAAATATATTTTAAATAAATAATGAAAATTGGTAGAAAAAATAATTTAAAAATGTATGGTAAAAGTTATGGTAATGATCTAGTATAATTTATGGTACTATATTGGTCTAAATTTGTAGAAAATTTAGTATAAATTATTTGTTTAAAACTTTATTTTTGAATGGTACTAATAATTTTGAAAACAATCTAAGAAATATTTACTATTTTCAATGTTTTAAGATATTTTAAAAAAATTATTTCTAATTTTTTTATAATTTATAATTTTTAATAGTTATCTATTTTTTTATAGTATATTGAATTTTTTGTGAAATTTAATGAATTTATTGAATTTATTGAATTTTTAACACTTAGAGACGTATTGTGAACTTTAAAAGTATTTTGTTAAGTAGTAGGGTATTTCGTCTTTTGCTTCAACTTAATGACATAGAGGCATTTCATGGACTTTGTAAAAATATAGTGACATTTGGTGACTTTCTTTTTTTAGTGGCATTTCATGAATTAACCCAAAATATAATGGTATTTCATGACATATTGATGTGTTGGGTTTATTCGGAAAATTTCATGAAATGCCACTATATTTTGCTAATTCATGAAATGCCGCTAAAAAAGAAAAGTCACAAAATACCACCATATTTTTGCAAAACTTCATGAAATGCCACTATGTCATTGTGCAGAAGCAAAAAAGACTAACCCCCACTAGTTAACAAAGTACTTTTAAAGTTCATAATATGCCTCTAGGTGTTAAAAATTATTAAAATTCACAAAAGCTTCAAAATACTATAAAAATATAGATAACTATAAAAACTATTAAAAAAAATCATGAAAATAAATATTTTTTTAAAACATTGAAAAAAGTAAATATTTCTTAGATTTTTTTTCAAAATTATTTAGTATCATAAAAAAGAATATAGAGTATTAAACATAATTTATACTAAATTTTCTACAAATTTAGACCAATATAGTACCATAATTTAAACCAATTAATTATGATAATTTTATACCAATTAATTACCAAAATTTTACATACATTTTAGAATTTTTTTCTACCAATTTAAATTATTTATTCAAAAAAATATTATTAATAGTCCTAATTATTATTTGAAATATTATATTTTAAAATTTATATTCTATTTTTGAGATGACTTTATGACATAGTAATTTATTTCTAATAAATAATTCAAATTGATTAAAAAAGATAATTTGAAAATTTATGGTACAAATTATTAATTGGTATTATTAGTATGATACTTAATTGGTAAAATAGTACCAATTAATTACTATAATTTGTACCATACATTTTCAAATTAACTTTTTTATTAGAAATAAATTATATTATGTCAAAAAGTTATCTGTAAAATAGAATATAAATTTTAAAAATTAAATTTATAAATGTTAATAAAGAATTTAAATAATTTATTTAGAATAAATAATTTAAATTGGTAGATTTTTTAAAATGTAAGGTAAAAATCATTGTAATTAATGGGTATAGATTATGGTAATTAATTGGTATCATTATGGTAATATATTCGTCTAAATTTGTTGAAATATTAGTATAAATTATGTGTTTAAAACTCTATATTCTTTTTTAAAGTACTTAATAATTTTGACAAAATCTAAGAAATATTTACTCTTTTCAATGTTTTGTGATATTTTAATATATCTTTTATTTATTCTTATTAGTTTAATAAATTTTTAAATAATTTTTTATTGTTATCTATATTTTTATAGTATTTTGTACTTTTGTGAATTTTAGTGAATTTTTTATTACTTAAGGACATATTGTGAACTTTAAAATTACTTTCTTAACTAGTAGGGGTATTTTAATCCTTTTTGTTTATGGTCAATGATATAGTGACATTCAATGCACTTTTACAAAAATATAATAGCATTTTGTGACTTTTTGTAAATGACATTTCATGAATTAGCAAAAATATAGCGGCATTTCACAAATTTTGTTTTTGTTTTTTTGGAGTTGATCTTCCATATGTGATGGGTTTGTTGTTAGTTTGGGCAACAATAAATATCTCCTCCAATAACTATTTTGATATCTCCTTACGCGAATTCGACCGAATGGTCTGCCTACACCAACCATTGCACGGAACACTTACGTGGTAGTCCAGTCACATGTCGACTGGACAGGTGATGTGGTGTATGTGGTGAGAAGAAAATTTGTATTAATTTTAAATGATTGCAACTTTTAATATATAAGTCTAAAATGAAAAAAATTATACCACTATTCATTTAAATTCAAGCTCTTCAAAACAAGATCAGTCATGGATATGTTTTGACAACTTTGAAAAAAATTATTTTACATATGTATGATGATATACACTAAAATGACAATAGAGTAAATTACTCTGAACCCCCTTGAAGATTAGACATAATACAATTAACCCCCTTATGTTTATCATAATTATTGGTAACCACCTTGAGGTTACGGTATCTCTAACTATGAGCCCCAAACTATAACTCTATTATCAAAACATTTACTACATGCTGACCCATCAGCTTAATCACATTATAATGCCAGCCTGGACAACAAAACTACTTAATCAACATCTTATAACTCCTTCAATCCAATTCAGATGCATTTTCGAGGTAGGGTTGACGTTTTTCGAACAATAAGAATGCTGATTAAGTGGTGTTTTTTGTCTACCATGTCATTAATATTGTGATTAAGATGATAGGTCAGTACGTGGTTAGCGTTTAATAACACTTATATTTCAGGGGCTCATAGTCAGAGATACCGTAATCTCAAGGTGGTTACCAATAATTACGATAAACGTAAGGGGGTTAACTGTATTATGCCCAATCCTCAAGGGGTTTTGAGTAATTTACTCATGATAATATAATTCATTAATTTTGATATTATGATTCATTAAAAATATATTATGATTCATTAACTAATAAGTGGTAAATTAGATTAAAAATTTTGGAATCGATAAAAAATCATTATTGTTATGTAGTGTATTATTATTGTTGTATGGTGTAATTTAAATCTTCTATGGTGAATCATGTATTTTTCATACATACCAAATATTGTTTTGTATTGTATTATTGTTTAAATTTTTATTTTTATATGTTTGCGATGATACACTAAAATGAAAATGTGATTCATTAATTTGATATTATGATTCATTAAAACTAATATTATAATTCATTAACTAACAAGTAGTGAATTAGATAACAAACTTCGAAACTAATAATGGATTATTATTGTAATGCATCATCATTATCATTATTATATTATTATTATTGTTGTTTTTTTTGGTGTATTATTATTTATATGATGTATTTTAAGTCTTATATAGTGAATCATATATTTTTTTAACATACCAATTTCAAAACAGATAATGAATTATTATTGTTTTGTAGTGTATTATTATTGTTGTATGGTGTATTTTAAACTGTATATGGTGAATCAAGTATGATTGATATCTATAGATATATACATATAAAAAATTTTAAATTTTAAATTTGTCAAAACATATCCATGTGTGGTATTGTTTTGAAGAGCTTGAATTTAGATGAACAATAATATAATTTTTTTCATTTTGGTCTTATATTTTAAAAATTACAACTAATTAAAGTTAATATAATAAAAAGACAGCTCGATCAACAAAATAATCTAATCGACAGCTGACTGGACTACCAAATGAATAAGGGTGCGTACATTTCGGGGTAATCATCAAAAGGAAACGGAATCATGCCCTTTGTGGTTGTTTGTTTTGTGTTTTTAGTGATTTTGTTTCCCCACTTCAAGTTTCGAAAACCCTCATATCCCTCTTCAGCGATTTCCCCCAAAATTCTAGGGAAAAGTATTCATTTTCTTTCCTCTTACACCTATCATCATCATCTTTAACATAAATATTAATATATTTATATAATTTATAATAAGTTAATATATTTATGTATATGGTATATAATTTATATAAATACTAATATATGGAGATAGTTTTTATAAATATTAATATACAATATTTATGAAAATAAAATATATTTTATGTATAATTTATATAAATATAACTATATTTTATTATAATTTATATAAATATAACTATATTTTATTTATAATATATATAAAGATAAATCTAACTAGATTTTATTTATAATTATATAAAATATAAATATGAATGTGATATATATTATATAAATATTTAGTATATATCATTTTTAATTAAAATATAAATATTATATCAATTTATGATAATGTTAATATATATTATATTTGAAAAATGAACAAATATTAATATAATATATATAAATATTATTTATAATTTAACTAAATAAAATCTGAAATAATAATATATATTATTAATAACTTAAAATATATAATCATTTATACATATTTTATTAATTTAAATAAATATGAATTAAAATAATATTTTAACTAATATGAACAAAATGATATATAATACATATTACTATTAATAAATATTATTTATACTTTAAATGTTATAAATATAAAAAATATTTATATATATTGTTTTATAAAGTTAAAAATATTTATAATAAATATATATTATAATATAGAAAATATTAATATTATTTAAATTTTAAATACTATAAAATTTAAAAATATTAATATATAGTTTATATAATTTATATAAATGTTTATTTATATTATTCACAATTTAAATAAATATTATTATATAATATATATTAATGAGCATTATTAATAATAACTTAAATACTATAAAATTAAAAAATTATATATTATATATAGACAAGTTTTAAAAAATGTTATATATATATATAAATATTAATATATATTGTATATATAATCTATATAAAATGAAATTTATCATTATATGTTGCATACAAATCAGATAAATATTAATATATATTATTCATAATGTAATTAAATATTAACACTTCTCTGTTTGGAACCAAACACAATCATTGAGAATTCTATTCCGTTTCCGTGTTAGAATCAAACAGACTTTAATTCGGGAGAATCCATTTCCTTTACTTTTCATTTCCTTTCCTGATTTCATTTTGTTTCCTTGTCTCGAAGTGAACGCACCTAAAAGAACACCCATTTGGACACGGTCAAGCCGCACCTTCTACTTATCTCCAAAATTATGTCCTCGCAATCGTCAGACAGACGAGAAGGCCACGTTTGGCGCATACATTCCGCTGGCTGAACAAGCGAGCGGCGGCGAAAATAAAGAAAATAAATCTTCAGATAGAATCGGACATTAGAACAAAGTCCGCCCGTCAATTCTCCCACTCACGCAGACACACTCTCTCTTCTTCTAATGGCTACCCTTTCACTCCAAGCAGTGCAATCCTTGTCGTCCCTTTCACTCCGAAGCCGAACCCAGAAGCTCCATGCCTCTCTCAACCTCCAATGCCAGCTCAAACCCGCAGAATCTGAATTCTACGGGCTTAAATTGTTCTCCGTCCAGGTGGGTTTCAACCCAGTACGCTCCTTCTACTTCCAAGCCGCGGCTGAATGTCATAGTGGCAGGAAAGGTAGTACTACATCTGGCTTAAGTTGTGCGGTCTTTTTTTTTTTGAAGAACTGAATTGTGGATTTGTAGTGAGTCTCTAAGTAATCAAGTAAGTGATTGATCACAATATAAATTGTCATTGTCAGGTGAATAAAGGCAGTGTTCCGCCACCATTCACACTGAGAGATCAAGATGGGAAGACTGTGAGCCTGTCCAAGTTCAAGGGCAAGCCTCTGGTTCTATACTTTTACCCTGCTGATGAAACCCCTGGTTGCACCAAACAGGTAATTTCTCTTTTATTTTGTTTTTTTCCTGTAGATTTAAATTGCATCCAGATCCAGGTATGCTTGTTGAGATTGGAAATTAAAACATATTCAATAAATCAGCGTACACCAAATGTATTGTAATGTAATGCATGTATGGGGGATGTAGGCTTGTGCATTCAGAGACTCGTATGAGAAGTTCAAGAAAGCAGGAGCTGAGGTTGTCGGAATTAGTGGTGATGACGTTTCCTCCCACAAGGTGAGTGGATTGGTTTTCTTTTTTCTTTTCTTTTTTTTTTAAAAAAGGCTCTCCCCAACTTATCTAGTCAGACAGTGGACTCTAGTGGGCCATACGAGTAGGTGGGTTTTCAGTTGTGTTGGGTCAAACCCTACAAGTGCTCAGCCCAGTTCTAATCTTGTTTACTTAACTTCTTGGTGTGAGCGTGTCGTGGGCCGAACTTGAAATCTCTGTGGCGTGTGGTGTGGTGCAGGCATTCAAGTTGAAATACAAGCTGCCATATACGCTGCTGGCGGACGAAGGGAACAGAGTGAGGAAAGAATGGGGTGTGCCTGGGGACCTGTTTGGTGCACTGCCTGGTAGACAGACCTACGTGCTTGACAAGCAGGGAGTTGTTCAGCTCATCTACAACAACCAATTTCAACCCGAGAAGCACATCGACGAGACCCTTAAACTTCTTCAGAGCCTTTGAATTAACTAGTTCAAGAGGGGTTTAAACAATCAAGACAAATGTACACTCTGAACGATCGATCTATCTTATCTGTCTGTGTTGCTGTCGTCTTTTTTTTGGAAGTTGAAGAAAAATAATAAGTACAATTTCAGCGCATTTTTCTCAAATGATATAACACCTACATAGTTTATACTTATATGCTAAAATGAGTGGCTGAGGTGAATGTGAATGATCATCACAAAAGATGTGTGAAAAGATGAGGAGAGAGAGAGAGAGGGAAGAGGGTGAATTTCGACGATTCAAAAGTGGGTGCGTAGGAAAAACATGATGGTCATCCAACGAAGAGTTGCATTCAGGAAATTACAGTCAGACCCAAGCCAGTGCCATCTCTGGGCCGATTTCAGCGTGAGTGGAGGAAGGAGGGGCTAAGGAACTACAGGGAGTCGGAGGGGAAACCCAACATACTATATTCTTAGGGAACCTGCAGCGGGGAATCCTGTTGGAAACTATATGGAGAATATCTTCTCCGTTTGGCTCTGTGGAAAGGATTTTTCTCAGAGTAAGGAAGTTTGGAAAAGGGGATGATAGAAGATAGCCAAAGAGAATGAATCTTGTATTTCTGAGAAAGTGTTTATTACCGAGATAGAAGAAAGTAATCTCAGTATATAGAGAGGGATATAATATCCTATGTATATGTGTATGCAGCAGGGACTATGTCCTTTATATTAATAAGGACCAAGGAATAAAATACACATGTAACGGTAACCTAGAATACACACTAGAAAATTACACCACATGTAATAATAAACCTAGATACACACTAACTCTAATACCCCCCCCCCCCCCCTCAAAGAGTACATCCTTCGTGCACCTTGGGGAGAGAGGGTGTGCTCTTTGCGCCAACTGCTGCTAGGAGTGAGATGACCTGTACCTGCAAAACGAAAGAAACTACCTTTTTCTCTTGGCTTTGTAAACCCAAAGAATAAAAAGAATTATGATAACTTTTACCTGTGAGTGGTTTAGTCATCATGTCGACTAGCTGATGCATGCTAGGAACGTATTGAACCTGTATAAGACCTGCCTGTAGCTTTTCACGCACAAAGTGACAATCTAACTTGATATGTTTAGTGCGTTCATGAGAAACAGGATTCCTAGCTATATGTATAGCCGCTAAATTATCATATTTAAGAGGAATAGGATTTATGTCTTTGATGCCAATTTCGTTTATTAGTCTACTTAGCCAGCTTAGTTCCCCGGTGACTTGACGCCTAGCCTTATATTCAGCCTCAGCAGAAGATAGGGCCACGGTAGTCTGTTTCTTAGATTTCCAACTTAGGGGGCAGCCACCCAAGAGAATATAATATCCAGAGACAGACTTGCTTGTGTGATTGGGCAAGAGGCCCAATCAGAATCGCAATAGGCTTCTAGTGTATATGTTGGCTCTTTATTGAAGTACAGCCCAAAACCGGAGGTTCCCTTGATGTAGGAAAGGGTGTGATAGGCCGCTCCTAGGTGGGCTGAAGTAGGATTCTGGAGGAACTAGCTTAAGTATTGGACCGCATAACATATGTCGGGCCTTGTATTGGTGAGGAAGTTAAGTTTCCTCACAAGACATCTATATGTCGTGGGATTTTCCAATTTTGAACCACTTTCTGCATGGAGTTTTAGGTTCATTGGTAGAGGGGAGACAGATGGTTTGATGTCTTGAGCATCAAAATCGTGAAGAATTTGATTGATGTAGCGTTGTTGAGACATAATCATACCATTGTTGGTTTGAAGGAACTCCATCCCAAGAAAGAAGTTTAGTCTACCTAGATCTTTGATTTTGAACTCTTTGTCGAGTTGGTTTTTCAATGTTTTGACTTCCTTGGTGTCATTCCCCACCACTAGAATGTCGTCTACATATATGCCAAGAAGGGTGATACTGTTTTTCTTCCTTTTAACAAAAAGGGAGTAGTCGTTTTGGGAATGGTGAGAGCCTAGATGTTGTAGGAAATTGGCTAGCTTCTCGTACCACTGCCGAGAAGCTTGCTTTAAACCATAGAGGGACTTATGGAGTTTGCATACTTTGTTTGTACCATCTACCTTTACCCCTTATGGTATAGTCATGTAGACGTCTTCATGGAGGTCTCCATGCAAAAAAGCGTTGTTGACGTCTAGTTGATCGAGGATCCACCCCTTTTTCATCACTACTATTATCAGAGCCCTAACTGTGGTCATTTTTATTACCGGGGAGAAAGTCTCCTCGTAATCAAGCCCATGCTTTTGTGTAAAGCCTCTAACAACCAACCTGGTCTTAAACCTTTCTATATCTCATTGGCTTTGAGTTTAACCTTATACACCCATTTACAGCTGATTGCTCGCTTGCCTTTGGGTAAGTCCGTGATAGTACACGTTTGTTTTGCCTCAAGGCTTCAAACTCTGCAGCCATGGCTTGGATCCATCTGGGGTCCTTGCTGGCTGATTTGAAATTGGTGGGTTCCTTGATGTCATGTAGGTGGGCCAGGAGTTTGTTTGTATTTTGGTGCAATGAGCATGAAAGGATGGTGGTATTGGGTATGAGGTCAATCAATGTGTTTAAGGTAGGTTGAGTAAGGGGAGAAGAAAGAATGGTTTTCAAGTCTCTGGGCAAGAATGAGAGAGAAAAAGTCTTGGCTCTATTTTTGATGAAAGAATGTAGTCATCGAACCTAGTGGGAATTTTGTGTTCATGGGTGGATCTTCGAAGACCTGTGGGTTAGGTTGGTGAGCTTCTATAGGAGGTTGTTCTTGGATAGAGGATTGTGGTTGTTCTTGGATAGAGGATTGAGGTTCTTCTCTTATCTCAGAAGGCTGAGACGTACAAGAATCATCCTCTATTATGTGACTGGAAGGAGGAGAGAAGATGTCTGAGTGGGTTTGATCTTTATCTAGAGTGTTGGTCCATTCCTTGTCCGTTAAGGGATAGATGTCCTCAAAGAAAACAAGATCTCTTGTGACCTTAATGTCATTTTCCTCTAGGGTTAAAACTTTGAAACCTTTTGTGTTTTTCGCATTCCCAACATAAACACAAGTGGATGACCGAGGATCTAACTTTCCTTTGTTCGGGTTAATATTGGTCATGTAGCACAAACATCCAAAACTTTTGATTTCATTGTAGTCAGGTTTCTTTCCGTATAGTTTTTCAAAGGGGGTTAGATTTTAATGGCCTTGCTAGGCATCCGGTTAATTAGATGTGCAGCATGTTCTACACACAGACCCCAATATTTGTCATCTAACCCAGCTTGGAAAAGGAGAGCTCTGGCAATTTGCATAAGGTTGCCCTGTTTCCTCTCTACCACCCCATTTTGTTGGGGTGTGTGTGGGCAGGGTTTGATGCATAATGCCTTTGTTGGCAAAGTATTCGGCCCCTTCATGGGATTTTCCTAATTCCCTAGCGTTGTCGCTTCGGATAATCTTGATGTGCTTGTTCATTTGTTTTTCTATTAAATTGATGAAGGTTTTTATGTGATCCATAGCTTCTGATTTTAGCTTGAGAAGGGTGACCCACGTGGCTCTAGTGTGGTCGTCGACTATGGTGAGGAAGTACCTATGATCATCAAGGGTTTTGGTTCTCATGGGGCCACATATATCCATATGCAGGAGCTCAAAGGATTCGGTGGACTTAATAGTGGATGTAGGGAATTTCAGACGTTTGGCTTTGGATTTATAGCAGATTGTACATGGTATTGGATTATTCTCTAAATGTTTGGGTATGTTAACTTGTATTATTTTTCTCATTCGCTTATGTCCCATTCTGTTATGCCATAACAAGTAATTGTGTGACAGATTGACCCGTGAGGGCTGTGTATCCAAATTCATGCAAACAGATGTACAATTTTTATTTAACACAGGGTTGTACAAAACATTTACATCTGTATTCAAGTCCATGCCAACAGAGTAAGATTTCTATTCAACAGAAAATTGCACAAAGCACTTAGGTCAACAACATACAATCCACTAATTTTCTTTCCAATTTGCTGAGTAAAATTGCTCCTAGAGTCCTGCAAACAACATGCGTTTTCGAGAAACACAACAGATAGATTTGAGTCTCGTATCAGCTTGGAAACAGAGATGATATTGAACTGGAAAGCAGGAACATACATTATGCCTTTCAAACAAATTTCTCAATTCAAGGTCAGATTACCAACACAAGCAACATATTTTCTATTCCCATCTGGGAGGATTATATCCTTCTTAACCTCAAGATTTAAGCACTCAGATAACAAACATTTATTTCCACTAACATGTTCGGTAGCTCCAGAATCTAGAATCCATAAATCTTGTAATTCGTGGAAAATGGAATTTATATTCGAGCTAAAACATGGTAGAGAATTCAGTGTAGTTACGAGATTACCTGAGAAATTTCCAAAGGTTAGTTGTTTGGCAGCGCCGTTTGAGTTCTTTTGCTGCTTGAGGTAAACCACCAGTTGCTGGAGTTGATCTGGACTGAAACCTCGAACTGGGGATTGTTGAATTATCTCGTCGCCTTGTGAAGTTTCTTCTGTTTGCTCAGCAACAACAGACCCAATTCTCGTTTCTTTTTGCTTCTTGGTTTCGTCGCTTGGGAAACCTACTAGCCACCAGCAATCTCCGCGTGAATGACCAACCTTTCCGCAATTCGAGCATTTGGGTGGATCGTTCTTGAGGCCGGTGGCTGGTTTGGTTGAGCCTTTCTTGTTAGGGTTTCTGAAGCTAGATCCGGTGTTGTTACTCTTTTGTCGTCCGTATGAGGAATTGCCTAACGCCTTAGTGAAGAGGGTGACCGACTGTTCTGATTCGTCTCTGGAATCCATATTCTCTCTGGTCTCTTCCTCTTGGATCATGAGGGAGTAAATCTCTTCTAGGGTAGGAATTTGACTCAATGCAAAGATTTGTGTGCGCAATTGAGAGTACGACTTACTCAGACCCATCAAGAAGTGGAGCGTTTCTTCCTCGGCTCGTGACTTTTCCTGATTTTCAGTCGATTTGCAAGAGGAGCAACATTTGCATTCGTCAATAGGTTTGACTAGGTCGTATTGAGCCCAGATTTCCCTCGACTTCATGAAATAGTCCGTAATTGAGTCATCTCCCTGGCGTAGATTTACAATCTGAGTCTTGATATGATGAAGAGTCGCCAGATTTTTCTTCTCGAAACGTTTGCACAACCATTCCCAGATCTTCTTCGGGTCGCTGGTGTACATCACAGATCGAGCAATATTTGGAGCAAGAGAGGAAATCAGCCAGGTCACGACTAGAGAATTCGCTCGCCTCCATGCCGCTGCGTGAATTGGCTCGCTGTCGTCGGGTCGAGTGATTGTCCCGTCTATGAAGCCAATCTTGTTTTTGGCGATTAGCGCTTCTTGGATTGTCCATTTCCAAGCTAGAAAACCCTTGCCATCGAATTTGGGGGCAATAGCTTGACCGGTTTGCTCGTTGTTGGCGACATATAGAGGATCACTCTGGTCGATTGCAGAGCTAGTCTTCCCGTCGCCGGTATCGGGTTTCTTTCCCGTTGGTGGATCCATTTGTTTTACTGAAGAATCGAAGAGTGCTCTGGTACCATGATAGAAGATAGCCAAAGAGAATGAATCTTGTATTTCTGAGAAAGTGTTTATTACCGAGATAGAAGAAAGTAATCTCAGTATACAGAGAGGGGATAAATATCCTATGTATATGTGTATGCACCAGGGACTATGTCCTTTTAAATTAATAAGGACCAAGGAATACAATACACATGTAACGGTAACCTAGAATACACACTAGAAAATTACACCACATGTAATAATAAACCTAGATACACACTAACTCTAATAAGTTTGCTTTCGTTGGGTTTGATAGTAACAATGATGCTAAGAATGCAATTGGAGCTCGATGGTGTGGTGCTTGGCAGACTTCCTATTCGAGCTCAGTGGGCGAGATCTCCAGGTGCAGTTGGTCAGGAGAAACCAAGCTTCAACACTAAAGCTAACCTTGGCACCTTCCTCGGTGCTCAATATGCCCCTAAGCCCGACTCCAAGCCCTCTGTCTACCCACCACTCCCTTCATGAAAATGTTGAAGAATGCTTTGGTGATAGAGTGGGCTGTGAGCAGGTCGGTCTTGGACATGGAACAAAATCTTTTGTCCGATGTTACCTGGGCAGCTGGAATGGTTCGCATCAGCCAGACAAAATGTGCCCTACTTATTCAGGATAATGCAGACCCGACTAAATGGAAAGAGCGTATTGGGGACAGTCAGAAGGTGGCGTTTGTCTATCCATGGTCTTCGGACACACAAGTGGAATCTAGGGCGGCCAAGGTCCTTATCTGTGGTGTCCCATTTCAAGGATGGGGGTATGCGAATTTCAAATCAGCGGCAAGCTCTGTAGGGACCGTCATATATGTGACTGATGATGAAGAAAGACTCATGAGATTTGGCGAGGTTTGTGCTTGGGTAGAAACAGTAAGTCTCTTGCCGATTCAAGTGAAAAAGAGGATTCATGTCGACGACACAATCTCGTGGGTCTCAATATGTGAGGTTGATGGGGGAGGATTGGCCTGGCTCTCAAGTCTCCCATCTTACAAATCCATTACTCGCATAGACCATAAACACCCAGTCAGCTTCTCCTGCGCACATGGTGAGGAGCTCGACCATCGGCATTGAACAGATTGACGTGGATATGGTAGCTGAGGTGGAGGACAGGCTGGGCAAGAGGAGACAAGGCCCTGTTGAAATGTCAAAAATATTGCCAGAAAAGATAGATAGTCCTAGCTGCGTCCGACATGGGGAAGCTTCCGATGATGGGAAAGAAAAGGAGTGTGAGGCTCAAGAAAGTTTAATGATGTCGCTAGAGTGCTGCAGTTGGGAATAGCTGATGAGTCAAGAATTCAGAACACTGATGTGCTGGTGGCGGAAGGAGCAAGTTAAACATGTGGAAGTGGTGCAAGAGTGGACGTTGGAGAAAGTGAAAAATCCCATTCTAATGATAAAGGTGAGAAGAGGAGGTTGGTAATGATGCCTGATGATAGTTCGGAGGTGAGTATGTGTGAGGGGGTTGGGGGGAGGGTAGTGGTACGACTATCTGATAATAGTTCGGAGCTGGAAGGCTGTGGAGACAAAGAGTTGGTATCACAGACTGATGCAGGGATGGCTAGGGAGAGAGAGGATGAGAAGGAAAAATAATAGGTTGTGCCAGGTGGACACACTCGTGTCTAGTGGAAAAGTTCAGCCTAATGTTATTCTACATATGGAAAAGGAAGCCCAGGTTTATGTGGACTTTTCGAAGGTGGTTAACTGTAACGTTCCTGACCCAGAGGCTGCATTCAACAATATTCACTCTATTTTGAAATGTAATTCTTCAAGAAGGTCAAGAAGACTGGCAGCAAAGCAAGGTGAAGGGCCGGATGGTGCGGGTGACACTGCTAAATGTGGGAGGACTGGGGAGGAAAGGGAAAATATGGAACATAAAGAAGGGAGTAAGGGAGATGAGGATAGTAATGCTGGCATTAGTGGAGACTCAGCTTTCTGCATCGGCGGATAATAGATTGAGCAGCTTGGGGGGGGGGGGGGGTGGAAGAAGTCAAGGCTGTATCGAAACATTGGCGGTGGGGAGGTCGGGGGGACACTAGTACAGAAATGGTCTATCGCAGCGCCCCTAACGCAGCGGTTGTAAAAACAACCACTGAGATAGGCCGTTTTTAAAAATCCCGCAAACCTATCTCAGCGGTTGTAAGTAACAACCGCTGCGCTAGGGTCGTTAAAAAAAAAGCAACTCTATCGCAGCGGTTCCTACTAAGAACCGCTGCGATAGATCCCTTTAATATAATTCAGTCACGCGACTTCTTCTTCTTTCTTCACCAGTGGCTAAACCCTCTCTGTGTGCGACGACGATTTCCAGAGCGACGAAGCTTCGACGCCTGCGACCACCACCGCCACTGCCACCGTCACCGTCTTCTCTGCGCGCCAGCCGCTCTGCCTCCGTCGCCGTCGCCCTAACACCCCACCGGTTCGCAGGCGTCGATTTGTTGCGCGACTAAACAGAAAAAACGAGGTTAGTTCTAACTTTGTTTTTTGTTTGTTTAATTGAAATGTTATTTGTATTGTAGTAGATTCGAGACTGCTTTGTTCTGATTGTTGGATTAGTGCGATTTTTAGGAGTTGTTGAGTGTTTACTGGTTTCTGAAATTGTGGAACTAGAAACTGTGAGCTATATGTTGTATTTAGACATTGAAACCAAATTTAGTTTCTGGCTAACTGAAATTATATGACTGCGAAATTGAGCCCATAAAATTGAACTAGGATCTCGAAATGGTAGAAGTTTGTGGCTGTTATTGATTTCCGAAAATTTGATTCAACATTGGTGTTGTTATTCTGTGCAGAAATTATGGTTCTTAGGTTATTGAAGGGTTCCGAAAATTAAGACCTTGTTTTGGAGTTTTAATAAAGGGGATTAAGGTACAAGATTTACAAGGTGAAAACAAGCATTAAACATATATCTTTTGCTACTGTTCTGCCGTTTTCCCTTCACATCTCCAACCTGTTTCTTTCCAGTTTAAACATGTTCAATCGGTGGGAATATCAACCTGCTCTTGTGCTGTTTTAAATGGGGTTTAAAAACTTGTAAGAGTCATTTATTCAAGGTAAATACTAACACGTGGTATTAAATTATGATTATTAAAAGAAATAAAATACCTTATAGGAAATAAAGAAATAAAATACCTTATACTAACACGTGTTACTAATTTAAGAACACTTTGCTCCTCTCCTCTCTTTCATCATCATAATAATAATTAGAAATGGAATCAAATTATCTTATTGATTTAATTCTTGTAGTTTCAATTTGTCAATTTTGGTTTATTGAACTATATGAAACTTAATAGAAGAAATCTAAAACTTAATTTTAATATAAAAATTCTTCAATTATCAATTAACCGACGCTTACACTTGGTTAATCGAAACTGAATCCTCAATTGGTGTATTTTGTTTATTGTAATGCAGTTGTTGATTTCTAATTTAGTTGTGTGTGGATAATTGTATATAGTTATATTGTTTAGTTAGTTAATTAGTTATGCATACAATGTTCGATAAAATACCTGAGTGGAAAATTGTGTTGTTTGCGATTAAAGATGGATGTTGCCAATTGTTGAATTTGTTTGTCGTGGTAAATAAGATATTGGTGAATGCTTAATGATAAGCATGAGATTAGCATGATTACACAAAGGTCATGCCGAATTTTTTCAAGAATTGTATTAGTTTTATTAATTAACTTCAATTATTTGCTGTTTTGTGTAGCAATTAATCTACGTCTCTTTCTTCCTCATTCCTTGCTTCCCCGCTGTCTGCACTAATTGGGGTGGTCTCTACTTCTTCTTCCTCATTTCTTCTGCTGTGGAGTAAGAGTGAAAAGGTAACATCTTCATCTATCTTTTCTCTTTGTTTGTTTAATTTATTATTCCGAAAAAGTGGTTGTGGTTAATATTGAGTGATTGTGAATAAGGATGGTTGCTGTCAATTGTTGAATTTATTTGTCGTGGTAAATAAGATGTTGGTGAATGCTTAATGATAAGCATGAGATTAACACGATTACGCAAATGTCATGCCGAATTTTTTCTAGAATCGTATTAGTCTTATTAATTAATTTTATTTGTTATTTGTGTATAACAATCTTTACTTTTCTTTGTCAGGTCTTCTGATTCTGCTATTGGATTTGTACCAGTACTTTCCCAGCCCATCACCAAAGCAGTCTCCTAGCTTCCCCCTCTGTACAACCTTAAAACAAGCAAGTAATTAAACTTTATTTTTTGTTTTAATAATGCAATGATTTGTTGAAGTTAAATTAAATGTGTTAGAATTGTTAGAATAAGGACTAGATTAGTTACGTTGGAACGTTAGAGTACTTAGGCTACGTTAGTTTGGTTGGAACCATAGAGTAGTGCTAAGTTTGGTTGCAACCGTACATCCAGTAGAAACATGCTCCATATACAAATGTAGACGAAACTGAAAGACAAATCAATCTTAAACTTGTTTTGTTTTCACATATAGAATGGAGCGTGACTGGATGTACGGTGATCGAGGGGATCACTACTTTGATGAGAAGCTGAAAGAGTTTCTCAAAGCGGCAGTGCAACACAAGGACAAACAAAGGCGGACAATATTTCATGTCCTTGTGTTGACTGTGGGGTCATAAGGAAATATGAAGACATTGAGGAAATTAGATTTCATCTTAAGTCCCGTGGATTCATACCACATTACAGAAGATGGAATTTTCATGGAGAAACTGTTGTAGCTAGTGCTTTAACATCATCAAGTGCTCATGATCCACGTTACGCAAGTACCGCCCACACCTTCAATACCATCAATGAGTCGGTACCATTAAGTGATTCAAGATTCGATGACAGTGAGACCACTCACCATGATGAGCAAATGGATGAAATGTTAGAAATGTTGCGGATACTTTTGTCGATAAGCCGGAAGAGTATCAAAAATTGTTGGACGCATCAAAGACACCTTTGTACCCCTTCGTGCGTTAAATACACAAAATTGACTGCTTGTACTTAATTTGTTCAACTTAAAGGGGAAATATGGAGTTAGTGACAAGTGTTTCACGTCATTTCTAGAGCTGATACATGATATGCTTCCTGATGAGAATGGTCTTCCTACATCCACCTACGAGGCAAAGAAATGGATGTGTCCAATGGGAGTTGAATATAAAAAGATTCATGCTTGCCCTAATAACTGTGTGCTTTATAGGGGTGAATACAAACATCTAGACAAGTGTCCTAAATGTTTGCTGTCCCGGTACAAGGACAAGGATGAGGATTCCTCCTTTCAGAAAAAAAATCGTCCAGTGAAATTATTGTGGTACTTGCCGATAATTCCTAGATTCAAACGGTTGTTTGCCAACCCGAAAGATGCGAAGAACTTACGATGGCACGCGGATGGTAGAAAAATTGATGAAAAATTAAGACATCCTGCAGACGGACCTCAGTGGAGAAATATCAACAGAAAATTCAAACATCATTTTGGGGATGAGGATAGGAATATGAGACTTGGATTGTGTACCGATGGGATGAACCCGTTGTGGAGGGTGATTTTTCGGTATGAGGGGGGTCTATCTAAATGTGGTCTGACTGAAAAGCCTAGATCTTAAAATGCCATTCTGTGGAGGGTGAAAACCGTTATTTGGCATCCCTCAAATACCTACTAAATCGTCCGTCTTTCCCAGAAAGCATAAAGGGGAGTGCAAGTGAACACTACACCCGCTCTCAATGAGCTCCACACGGACTTATGCCTCTATAAGGCGGAATTGACTAGAGTCGCCACCTAGTTTGACCTAAGATACTAGGAAGGAAGGGAAGGCGGGTTCTAAGAACCGTTGGTTGACTCTGAAATTGTTGCCTACGGATATGACTTATCTGGTCATTTGCAGAGATTCTATTGTGGGTTCGCACTGGGTTACACCCCTAGAAGTGGCAACGACCACGACTTCGGATTGGTGCCGAGGAAACCTCGGTCTCCAATTGTCGGGATTGTCTTCTTTCAAAACCTTTTTAGAGAGATTCATTTAAAAGCCAAGGATATGATTAGGATAGGAGGAGAGAAAACAGGTGGGTGAGGCGAGCTTTTCTGCCAAGCTAGCGCCAAATGAAAGGATTGATGAATTCGGATGAGTATAGAATGAAGATCTGGGAAAGTTTGGGGTTTAGTGAATAGATAAGCATTGAGTCTGATGGTTTGAAGTTTATAGGGGCCGAAGAAGGTTCATGTGTTTTGAGAGATATGAGAGCCACCTTAGAGGGGGAAAAGGGTTTTTGATTGGAAAGGGGTCGCACCCTAGATGGGCTGCCTACGTACTCAACTCCGTGTTGAGATCAGACCTTACGTAGTTCACGGTTTTTGGGTTTTGAAAGGTTTGATGTTTTGAAAGGTTTTGATGGGTTTGAGATTTGGAGGGGTTTGGAATTTCGAGAAGTATTGGGTTTAAGATATTAGTCTGTGAGACGCTCGGGTCTATGAGACATTTAGGATATTCAGATGACGAAAGGAATGAGATATCGAAGCCTGTGAGACGCTCGGGTCTATGAGACACTTGAAACCTTGAGATGTCAAAGTCTGTGAGACGCTCAGATCTGTGAGACGCCGGGTCTGTGAGATGCTCGGTCTGTGTGAGACATTCGAATCATTGGGATAACAAAGTATGTGAGACGCTCGGGTCTATGAGACATTAGAGTGTAGGGGAAATTGGAATGGAATTGAAAAAAATGAATTGAAATCGAGGTTGAATTGGAGTTGAATGAATATTGATTTGAATTGGAACTGAAATGAATTTGGATTTGAAATGAGCTTGAGCTTGAATTTGAATTGAATTCAGATTTCAATGAGTTTGGAATCGAATAGAACTTGAATTTGAATTGAAATTGAATGACGTTTGAATTGAATGAATTGAAATTGGATTTGAATTCAAATGAATTTAAATCAATTTTGGATTGGAATTGAGAAGAATTGGGATGGAATTGAAGTTGTGGGCAAAAATTTGAGCTAATGGGTCTGGTTTGGGCCTTGGAAAGCGGGCCGAGTTGGACCACGAAAAATGAAGATGGGTCAGACTGGGCCTTGGAAAAGTAGGCTAGATATAGGCCTCAATTGGGCCTCGAATTGGGCCTTGAGTCGGACTTTGAATTGGGCCCCGAATTGTTAATGAGCTGATGTTGAAATGGGAGTTGGGCAGATTTTGGAGTGCATTTGGGCTAGTTTCATGGAGTTGGGGCAGATTTTGGAGTGCATTTGGGCTAGTTTCATGGAGTTGGGCCGGGCTATGTGGGTTTTGGACCGAAGTTGGTCTTTGGGCTGGAAATTGTTTTTGGGCTGAATTGGCCTTTTGGGATAGGCTTGGGTTTGATGTGGACGTTTGGGCCCGATTTGGACTTTAGGCTTTGGAGAAATGGGCCAAAGATGGGCCTTTCAATTTGGGCAAATTTATGATTGGGCTGAAGTGGACTTCTTCTTTTTTTGAATTGGGATGAAAGGGGTCTTATTGATCTTGGGCCAAGTGTGGGAATTGTGCTTTTGATTTTTGGGCCTGATTTGGGCTTTATTGACTTAGGCAGATCTGTGAGATATTAACAAGTGAAAGAGATTGATTATTGGTTTATTAACTCTTGATTATGGGTTGGTTGAGGGTAAAAGAGGATTCCACCCACATAAAACGAATGAGAGACCCGTTAGGCATGGGGTGGTTCACATCCTAAACCCTCTAAATTAGCCTTAAGGGCTTATTTTTTTGAAGTTTTTGTTTCTATATACATATAATGGTGATTAAGGTATTTTCTGAAGTTATAGGAGATTATTGTCCCACGAAACAAATGAGAGACCCGTTAGGTGTGGAGCGATAATACATTCAAAACTTTTCTGTCAGTAAAAAGGTTCTATAGGGTAAAAAACTAGGGCTTAGATAGAGGTCAGGATTAACGAATCAATCAATTGCAGGGGTGCGAGAAGGGCATAGAAGCGAGATAACACGTGTACAATGGAGCATATACAATGGAGCAAAAGCGACGAAAGCATAACAGAGGCAAAAAAGAACCGCTTAGAAAAATTGAAGATGTGTTAAGAAGAGAATACACAAACAACAAGACTTGTAGTTAAATGAGTTGGTTTCAAGTGAAGACTAGATTAGAATCATGCTTCTTGAATCAATTTTGAAAATGAATCTATGCACAAGGAGCAAACAACAAACAACAATGCTAGGAATGGGACAAGTTGTCGGACATGATCAAATGATTTTAAGTAATGTAGAAAACTAACCTACGGGGTGGTCTGCCCCCGGTTTATCACTCAATCTTATATATAAGAAGACATCCAGCCGATTTGAGTCAAATGCTCATAGTCCCGCTTCAGCCACATGTAATCTGACGTCCGACACCAAGTGAACATGTTCAGCTCAAATTTTGTTGATTTTTATATGTACCTCAGACAAAACACAAAAGTATGTAAGCAAATGAACTTAAACAAGAAAGCAAGGGACAATATAAAGAAAAAAAAAATTAGACGAAAGTTAATTTCCCAAACACAAATAACATCTCGACCCACAAGCAAAAATACAACAGAGTGAGCCAATGCAGTTCTCATTCCATGATGATATATAGCATGATGACAAGATTAATACCATGTGCGCCAGCAGAGGACATAAATCTACAAAGAGACCCTCTGGCCTTAATTCGACTAGTCCGGTAACAACAATACAATTGGTCGGGAAAATCATTTGCTAGCGAATGATTTATTATTCACAATAATAGTCCGAATATAGGTACAAATCAGCAGCAATTCAGAGGTTTGACAAATATCATACCAAATTCCACGTCGCTGTGCAAAGGATCGACTGGAATAAGGAATGTCAATCTATTGAACAGTCAGTGACCCAACAAACAAAACATAGTAGGTACCACGAGTTGGGTTAAGACGACATAGTAGCATCCCCCATCAACAAGTGATTGAGGGGCAGCAAACAGATTACATTTCCAAAACCGAGAGGGAAATATCAATCATGGAAGAGATGAGCTGGTTGATTTTGTCCGGTTACGCTGTCGAAGAGCAATTGCTAGGCAAAAAATTTGACTGAAGAATATCGCAGTAGGAAGAGAAAGAGCTTCTGATATTGAAGCATCGTCAACAATCGGTGAAGAGGAGAGGACGCTCCACGTTAAAATTCAGCTGCATAAGCATCAGCACAGAGAGCAATTTATTTCCGTAAAAAAAAGAACATAAAGAAGAAACAACTACAGGTTAGACAGACATATTGACCGATAAACACAATCGAATGTACGAGGAGGCAAAGAGAAAGGTAGACATGATTCGGTCATGGTTAAACGGGAGGAAGAATGACTTAGCTTCGACTTCAAAGCTCCAGGCAGCTCGTGGGGACCTTCATTTCTTTTCATCGTTTGCAAAGAGAATGAAGAACGCAGAGCATATGTTCCTTATTTAACCAGCCAGGTTGCAGAAAACACATGAGTGAAAAGAGGAAGAGAGGGTAGAGCTGCAAGTCCTTCGTTCTCCAGTTGGTTTACAGATTTACGGAAGTGAAGAGGGGATCAGAGCATATATGCTCTGTGTTCGCCGCCCGAAGAGAATGAGGAAATCCAGAGCTAGAAGGTTCATTGTCTCGATAGTGAGGTGCACAGATACCATCAGTGAAGAGAAATGTACAGAGACACACATCCTGTGTGCTTCTTTTTTTTTTTACCGGCGACTTGAAGAAAAAGGATGGAGCCGATATGCTCCTTAATCACCGGTGGGGTGTGAAAAATTGGTTGTGAATGAATAACAGCCATGCGACGAGAACCAGAAGACGCGGGCATATTCCTGTTCGCCAGTCCTTTTCTGTCAGTTCGTGAGCATGGAAGGCGCAGAGCTTCTTTGTCGCCAGTGGTCGCAATATTACCATCGTGAAGAGAATGAAAGTGGTGGAGCATGGTTCCTCGTCCAGGTGAGGTGAGAAGAGAATGAGGATGACTCCAGGTTCGTACGTTCCCCGTATGCAGATGAAAGGAATGAAGATGGTCCAGTACCTTGTATGTTCCTCGTTGTCGGTGAAGAGAAGCTTAATCCAACTTCTTTTCCTTGCTCGCATGAAGAAGCGATAGAAGACGCAGTGCTGTTTCGGTTGCGAAATACCGACGTGCAGAGATGAAGCAGACGTAGAGCATTTGCTCCTTGCTCGTCGGTTTGGATGGGCAAAATTACGTGTTGAACAGAGATGAAGAGAGGGTAGAGCATCCTTGTTCCTTGTTCGCAGACACGACAAATGGATATGTAAAGTTTGTATCCCGCAGAGCTTGTATGTTCCAGACGCCAGCTGGGTTGTTGAGCATGAAGAGAGGAGCACTTATGCTCCTGTTTGCCAATGGGTAGCAAAACGCCGTGAGTAAAGAGAATGGAAGGGGCGCAGCAGAGAATGAACCGTGAGCATGTATGTCCTTGTGTTGCCGGTAGATACAAGGAGGGAGTGAATGGTGAGAGACGAAAAAGTGCAGAGTATGAATGGACAAATGAAGAAATGGCGCAAGGTATGTCTATTCCTTGTTCGATAGCCGGAATGAAAGATAATGATGAAGGTGTTGAGCTGTATGCTCTATGTTCAGGAATGAAGAGAAGGAAGAAGGAGCTCGTTCGCCGGTGATATTGCAGGATTATCGTCGACGTAACAGAGCTGAGCATGTTGAAATTTTTTTTTGTCTTGGGAACTTCAAAAACTTTGGGATCTGGGGTTTGTCGGCTGCTGTTCCCATCTGTAGGGTTTTTCGGGTTAAAGTTGTGTCTTATAAGCAGTAGCGCAAGTTTTGCGGGCCATGCTTAGCCTTATTTGAAACAGGCTTGGGTCACGCTTGACATGGGTAATAGTAGCCGAATGAGCCTTGTAAGGATGGGTCACGCTTGGTCCAATCGAATTAAAGTGACATACGGGTCGCACTAAAAGAGTTGTTCTAATGGTCGCCTGTATCAAGGAGTTGAACCCATGACTCATGGTATCTTCCACTCACACTAATCCGCTACTCTAATTAGGCCTGGCAAAAAAAAGGAACGAAAACGAATATACGACCCGAAACACGACACGATATTAGCAGGTATAGGTATTTAATTTTATACACGAAATTAATTTCGTGTCGTGTATCGTATATACATGATTATTAACGTGTCGTGTACCGTATCTAATTGTATACATATCGTGCATACACGAAATACCTGTAAATAATTCATGTAGACGTATAATCGTGTACACATGTAATTCGTGTATAGACGAATAAATTTCGTGTTACTTATTTATTTCATTAATTCGTGTAAATATAATGTTTTGGTATTTATTTTTATATGTGTTAATTATTTATTTCATTAATTCGTGTACACATGTGATTCGTGTACACATGTACTTCGTGTATACACGGATACATTCGTATATTTCGTTTCGTTTACAGGTATTTTGAATTTCGTATTCGTATATAGAATTCCATACACGAAAATATTTTCGTGTCGTGTATCGTGTACCTTCATGTAAATTTCGTGTCGTGATTGTTCTATCATTTACACGATACGAAAATACGATTTGACAGGCCTAACTCTAATGACAGAATTCCATATGAGAATGTGAGAAATAATACTAAACTCCAATGGAATTGAACGGGTCTGTAAAACGCTAGTGTTTTAATAAAAACGCAGAGTAAGACGAAAAGGTCTTATCCATAGAGATGAATTGTTTATCTTGAAGGTCCATGAAATAGTAGAATGTAGATAATGAAACTTAAAAACATAATGAAGTAAAAAAAATAAAAAATAACTTAATAATAAGTACATGAAAAAAATAAAAAACGGAGATAAAAACATATAAATAAATAATAATAGTTAAAAAGTGCATAAAATGATAATAGAATAAAATAAAAACAAATGTTAATAAATGATGTACGGACAAAAGTAATAGTGGATGGGATAAGATAAAAAAACAATGAATAAATGAAATAACCGAGAAATGATTAGATAAATAAGTGAGCAAATCCGAATACACTAAAATAAAATGAGATAGTAAAGATAAGTAAAAAAAAATAAAAAAAAAACAAAAGGGATGGGTTTATTTAAAACTGATGCTTGGAATTAAATCCAAAATGTTGTCATAAAATGATAGTTTCATTTTGGAATGCACATGAACAAGTTTTTGAAAAGAAAGGCAATTGACCCTCTTATTTTATTTGTCTGAATTTTTATTTTTATGGGGTGAAAATTTTTGGTGTCTACACCCGTATGGCACGTTGAGCAGTCAGCACACACTTGGCCGGTGCTACTAGTGATCTACAATTTACCGTCATGGTTGTGCATGAAACGAAAATACATTATGTTATCACTCCTAATTTCTGGTCCAAAGCAACCTGGTCATAACATTGACGTATATCTTGCACCACTGATCGACGATCTGAACTTGTTGTGGAATGAAGGGACAGTGGTATATGATGCTCATGCGAAAGAAAATTTCACACTGAAGGCGATGTTGTTCTGTACTGTTAACGACTTTCCTGCCTATGGGAACTTGTCAGGATACTCGGTGAAAGGATTCAAAGCGTGTCCGGTATGTGAGGATGACACATGTTCAGATCGTCTGAAGCACTGCGGCAAAAATGTTTATATGTGTCATCGACGGTTTCTTCCAGTAGACCATCCTTACCGTTCGAGAAAGCGAAAGCTGTTCAACAATGAGCCCGAGACTCGTGTGGCTCGTCTGCCTTTGAATTCAGAGGAAGTGTATGCAAAGGTAAAAGACATTGAAAATGTCTTTGGAAACACATCCAAGCCGCCGAAGAACATTTGGAAAAAACGTTCCATTTTTTGGGATCTACCGTATTGGCGGCATCTGCCTGTTCGACATTGTTTGGATATCATGCACATTGTGAAGAACGTCGGTGAGGCAGTGTGTGGTACTTTGCTCAACATACCCGGCAAGACGAAAGACGGATTGAAGGTGAGGAGAGATATGCAAGAGTTGCGCATACGGAAAGAACTACACCCAATAGAGGATGAGAAGCGAACATATCTACCTCCTGCGTGTTATACCCTCTCTAAGAGTGAAAAATTAAGTTTTTGCAAGTGTTTGCACACATTGAAGGTACCATCTGGGTACTCTTCAAACTGGAAGAACCTAGTTTCTATGAAGGATTTGAAACTGTTAGGCATGAAATCTCATGATTATCATGTGTTAATGTTGCATCTTCTTCCAGTTGCAATACGAGGGATATTACCAGAAAATGTCAGAAATGCTCTAACTCGATTATGTTTCTTCTTCAACGCTGTCTGCTGCAAGGCAATTGACTCAGACACCCTCGATGATCTGCAACATGAAATTGTTGTGACAATATGCCAGCTTGAGATTTATTTCCCACCATCTTTCTTCGACATAATGGTGCATTTAGTAGTGCATATTGTCCGAGAGATCAAATATTGTGGTCCGGTCTACTTACGTTACATGTATCCTTTCGAACGATATATGGGGATTCTGAAGGGTAGAATGAAAAACAGATATAGACCGGAAGGCAGTATCATCGAAGCAACAGTGACTGAGGAAGTCACAGAATTCGTGACAAGTTATTTGAACGATGCAGAGTCAATTGGTATTCCCAAACCACGTCACCATGGTAGATTTAAGGGTAAAGGAGTTATTGGCAAAAAGGTTGTTCGTATCTCTCGTGATCTTATTAATCAGGCACATTTGTTTGTACTACAACACCTTGAGGTTGTTGAACCCTACTTCGATATTCACATTGCTGAGTTGAGTCGACAAAACCCTACCAAAAACCGTATCTGGCTTAAAAAAGAACAAAATCGAGTATTCGTCCAATGGTTTAAGGAATATGTGTTTGAGCAAGCTTCATTGAACCCCGAAGATGTCAGTGAAGAAATCAGATGTCTAGCTGTTGGTTCTGGAACAGATGTTGTATCGTTTGAAGGGTATGACATTAATGGATGCACATACTACACTGCACGCCAAGATGCTAAATCAATACATCAGAACAGTGGGGTAAAAATTGAAGCATCGGTGACTGAATATGGTCTAGGTAACCAGGTTCAACCAATGAGCAGTAGTAGTTGGTATTATGGTGTGATAGAGGACATATGGGAACTAAACTATCACATTGATTCGTTTCTATTGTTCCGCTGCAATTGGGTGGACAACCGACATGGACTCCAAAATGATAAAGGACTTATTTTGGTTGATCTTTCACGTGTTACAACTAATAAGGAAGATCAGTTTGTGTTGGGTAAAGACTGTGACCAGGTGTTTTATGTTGAAGACCCAAAAGCTAGTAGATGGTATGTTGTTCTTCCAGGGAGAAGACCGGTTTTGTTTGAGGATGAAAACAACGACGATGATGATAATGAGATGATAGATGAAACAGTATCGTTGCATACAGGGTTGCATGATTCAACTGATGATTTACAAAATGATGATGTTCAGACCATCTACGCTCGATCAGACCATAATGAGGGGGTTTGGGTAGAAAACAGATCATGATATATGTTACTATGTCTAGGTAACACCATTGGTTGAAATTACATTATATAATTCGTATTATTGTTGTTACAATGTTATCAGAATTAATTATTTATGTTTATTTTTGCAATTATACATCGTTCCATGAATATTGATCTAATGTGTGTTTTTTTCCTCAGTGGATGATGATCCTATATGACGACTGCTCCTGACTGGGGAAACTCAGCCACAGCAGAGTAGACCGGCAAAACGCACCACACGAGGTGGTAAAAAGAAATCAAAGAAAGCAGACGTAGAGACCACCCCACAGCAGACGAGACAGGGCCTTCACAAGCACAGAGATACAGTTTGCTTCTTCTCCGCCTCTCAAAAAACCCAAAAAACGAGGGGCAACCCGTGGGCTGAAAGCAAATAGAGGCCCCCCGACGAAGCCTTTGGAGTTCAATGAGTTTAATCAGCCCACGGGTACTTGGAAAAATGATTTCACTGCTCTAGCCAGGCATTTGGTGAGTACATATTTCAATATAAACCACCATTGGAAGCAAGTGCCTCAGGCGTTGAAGGAGCAGATATTGAACATCTCAAGGTATTTGTTACACTTAATAGTTTGTTTTAAGATTTATATAGTTACTATTTTACACTAATCCATTTTTTTGCATATAGGACCGATTCAGTATAGATCCTTCTATGAAGGATGATGTGATGAAGGGGATTGCCACACAGTTTAAAGACTTCAGATCTCTGCTCACGAGGCAGTACATTTACTGTGAGGAGCCCGCAGAGATAGAGGAGGTAGAAGGTGAAGATGTGGATGATCGGAGACCACCGTGGCAAAAATATGATGGTATTACTGAAGAGCAGTGGAATGAGTTTGTTGCAAAGCGTTTGACCCCTGAGTTCAAGGTGAGTTTCACACTAGTAGTTGTTCTTTTGTATGATAAATGTTTAAAGTGTCCCTAGAGTTCATTTGGTTAATTCGTCTTTTTCATATATTATTTGCATAATTTGTCTTTTCATACATATATGTAGGCTATACGTGAAAAACAACAACAAAATGCAAAAAAAAATCGTTACCCCATCACATGGGGAGTACAAGTATTGCTCAGCGTGTGCCGCAGTGGGAGAAAGAGGGGTTGTTGCCAGCTGGCTCGAATGTCAGCGAACGAAGGATGAAGGTTTGGGACTTAAGTCGACGGAAGAAACCTTCAAATCCGGCGGCACCTGCTGAGTATGATGACGCCATGAGAGAATTCATCAACCAAATGGTAAGTGATCTTTAGTTTACAAAATGTTTATTATATTTATAGAGTAACAATAGCAGTTAAATAAACCGAAGTATCCTTATTGACTTATTAAACTCTATAACAGGAAGAGTTAAGCTCCCAGATCACCCAGGGCACTTGGCAGCCCGTTAGGCAAGATCCACTTTCCCTCCCGCGCTCTCGGGAAGAAGGATCATCCGGGTCGTGCAGTAGGCTTTGGTGGTCATGTCGGTATACGCCAAGCCTTCGGTAATCCTGGGTCCAGACACAGTGCTGGAGGGAGCATTACATATGAGGAGCACTTACGCCAGAATGCGGAGCTCGAGCAGCGACTACGAAATGAATTTCAACATTCAATCGCTCAAGCTATGGAGATGATGCGATATGAGAGGATGAGTCAGGAGGTTTCTAGACCGCCAGATCAGGCACAAGCATCAGAGCCCGCAGCAGTGCCTCCCAGTAGTGTTCACTCCGTCAACCCATTTCCATATTCATCTCTCAAGGTTAGAACAACATGTTAACTACAAATACAAAAAAAACAAATTATACACTTGTTTATGTGCATCTAAAATCTTTAATTTTGAAAATTTAGCAACCGATTGATTGCACATTGTTCCAAGTGATTGGCGTTGACGAAGTTGAAGTAGGGTGGGGAAAACTTTTCAAGTCTTCTGCTGGAGACACCGTGAGGAATGCAGCGCTCCGAGAGTACCATGCCCGGGTGCTTGTTGAAGGTTACGCGCCTGCTTACGCGGATTGTCAGATACCGGTGCCCAGTGCAGACATATCCACCCTTCGTCAAGCTGAATCCATGACAGTACAGTGGCCCTGTAGATTGATTAAGCTTGAGGAGCAGCAGGTAACCCCATGAAAAACTTATTCTTTAACATATCCTAGAGTAGAAACATATACTTATTAAACTAATATATTAGGAACACATTCAATCAAATTCTGATAAGGCAAAAGGAAAGAGAGTTGTTGTTGCACCAGCTAATCCTTCGATGGCATCCGCTACTAGAGTTGTGATGAGATCGAATTTATTACAACCGGCGGTTCTGAATGTCTTACCCCCCAAGCTAAAACTGTTGCACTCCACACTATTGATGACGCCGCCAGCAAGAGATTCGGTTACAATGGAACCAAGACCGGATCTTTTTTACTATTCAGGCGCTCAGAGTTTTGAAATCTATCTTACTGATTTTGTGGAGTTGTTCACGAAGGATTGGTTGAGTGCGTCGATTCTCAAATCGGCTTGCATGTGAGTAATTAGCATACCTTGTACACATTTTACTCTGTATATTTGAAAATTAAATTCATAATATTGGTTTCTTTATATTGTGCAGGTTTATTGATGACAAGGCGGTCCAAGTACATGAGAATAGTAGTTTCGGGTTCTTATGCCCTGACTACTGTTCTGAAGCTAATATGGGATCTGACCCCCAAGCTTTGGTCCAGTACTTGTCGACTGTGATACATGCGTGTGCAGTTGCTGATAAATCTTACATAATGCTACCTCTTCATCAAGGGTAAGAATTTTATCTAATGTTAAGTTAGTTTAAAAATTATGATATTTGTATTATGTAATTGATTGAATTAAGTTCTGCTTGTATTGTAATCTATGAACAACCGACACTGGTCTTTGCTCGTTCTATGTCTAAAAAGCCCAAGAGTCCTGCAGCTTGACTCAGCATCTCGGCATCCCAAGAGGCCACTTATATATAACATGTTGATGAGGTGATGAATTTACTTAACTTGATTAATTATCAATTTTTAGTTATTTCTTAATCATCCGGTTTATAACTTTTACTTTATCTGTGCGTATGAATTCTAGTGCCTTTGTATCTGTACTAACGCATATCCGGGGAGAGAGAGTTAAGAAGATTCCGTGGAATGTAGTCAAGGTATTTTTGTAGTCCTTATTCAAATTTTGTAATATGTTCATTAGTTTTAAAATAGGAACAATATTATAATTTATGTGTTAAATCGATTTTGAATATGTACGTATATACATGTGCAGTGTCCACAGCAGCCGGGAGGTTCGGAATGTGGCTACTATGTCATTCGGTTTATGAGTGACTTGACAGCGGGACCGAGACTCTTGCCAGAGAAGTCTCTAGACAAGGTAAGTAGCATTCTCGAAATATTTTGGTTTTGTAGATAATTTTTAACAATGATTCTTAAACTCAAAGTATTATTAGCAACTAATCATATTTCTTTTTGTGTTAATTTCAAGGCTTTTGAAGAGTTGGTAGACGGTTACAACGAAGGACATATAACCGAGGTGCTCGAAGAATGGGAAGAATTCATGAGCGTTAATGTAGGTTGCTTTTAGGTTTTGGTAGGATTGAGTAGGATGATTTTGAAATTCTCATGAAACAGTTGTGGTTTCTGTAAAGTTTTTGTTGATGTTTGATTTTTTTGCTCAAATTTGTAAATGTAAGTGGATTATTGCCCGTAGATAGGTTTGGTGGCTATTGAAATGGTGAAATGGTTGATCTAATGCCCCACTGTGGTGGCATTGTTAATTGCTATATCTTAACAGGTTTGATTGATTTTGGGTGTGTGTGGTAGAATTGTAGGGTGGAATGGAAAAAAAAACAACCTATTGCAGCGGTTCTTAGTAAGAACCGCTGCAATAGGCCCTGTCAATATTTTCGGAAGAGACCCTATCGCAGCGGTTCCTTCAACAACCGCTGCGATAGGTTGTTTTTTTTTAAAAAAAGGTCTAACGCAGCGGTTCTACAGCCGCTGCGGTAGGTGTTTCACCTACCGCAGCGGCACCCATCGCAGCGGTTTTCAACCGCTGCCATAGGTACCAAACAACCACTGCGGTAGGGTCTTTTTCTACTAGTGGGATTAATACTGGTGTGGGATGATAGCCAGGTGGAAGTGCTTCAGGAATGGAAGAATGATAGATGGATAACAGTTAAAGCAAAGCTGGTGGAGAATGACTTTACTAGTCTCTTCTTGTTTGTGTATAGTCCAACTCAGAAAGCAGCAAGTAGAACTGTCTATAAGGAAACTCTAGCATGGCGAAGAGATGAAGTTGGGGAAGTATTATGCTTGGGTGATTTTAATGAAGTTTGGCATCCAGACCAGAGGTATAGCGCAGGCCATTGGTCCCAAAGATTAGCTTCGGCTAGAATGAGAAGGTTTGAAAGATGGATTCAGAAGATGGGGCTGGTTGAGTTATATTATCAAGGGGTGGAATTCACATGGAAAAGGAATAATAGAATGAGTTGGTTGGACAGAGCATTCGTAAGTGGGGCTTGGTGTGCACAATTTGAACACTTAAGGCTTGATGTATGACCATGGAACATCTCTGATCATCGCATGCTAATGGTTCTTACAGAACAACCAATATCATGGGGCAAGAGACCCTTTAGGTCCCTTGATATTTGGCTTGATGATAAAAGATTTCTGGCCCTGATTGATTCCCAGTGGCCGCTTGGGAGCGGCAGTTTCTCAAGCAGGCTGAAAGCAATTAAAGTGGTAATTAAGCAGTGGAATAAGGATATTTTTGGGAGGATCGACAACATGGTGGAGGGGCTTGAAAAACTAATCAAGGAGCCGGACACACTGGCAATCAGGGGGGGAGTTATCAACGCTGCAATTATCCCAAAGAAGGGAGGCTCATAACAATCTACTACATGCATGGTTGTTGCAGGAGAGATTTTAGAAACAAATGTGTAGAGATAAACACTTGAGAATGGGGGATTGGAAACAAAATACTTTCACACTCGTGCTTCGATTTATAGAAGGTTCAGTAATATTTCAAGGTGGAATATCCAAGGTACATGAGTGGAGGACCCAACTCTGATCAAAAGAGCTATTGTGGGTGAGTTCCGCAGCCAGTTCGCCTTTTGACCTACATCACGTATGGAGCCACCCCATGATGGGAGACCTAAATTATCGGTAGAGGAAGCAGCGTCTCTTGAATACCCTCCAACGGAAGCCAAGATTAAAGATATTTTTATGCAATTCAACTACAATAAAGCCCCCGGCTTTGACGGCTTCAACTTCAACTTCATCCAAAATATGTGGAACATAATTGGTAATGACTTTGTGGATGAGGTAACCTCCTTCTTTACCTTAAACAAAATCCCAGTGGGGTGTAACATGACGTGGATCACTATTATTCCCAAGAAATGTGGTGCCTCTAACCTAAATGATTTCAGGCCTATTAGTATGGTGGGGTGTGTTTATAAGGTGATTTCCAAAGTGCTGGCCCAAAGATTGAAAAAAGTGCTACCCAAGCTAATTGGTGAGTCCCAAACTGCCTTCGTTAAAGGGAGGAACATACTTGACGGTCCTTTGATTGCGAATGAGGTAATCCGGTGGTACAAAAAGAAACATCGGAAGGGTGTCATCCTCAAAATTGATTTTAGGAAAGCATACAACTCGGTTGCATGGGAATTTGTGGACTGCATGGGCAGACTAATGGGGTTCCAAACCAAATGGAGAGGATGGATCATGGAGTGCATTAGCTCGGTGAACATGTCGATCCTCATCAACGGTGTTCCATCCAACCCATTTAAACCAAGAAGGGGGCTTAGACAAGGTGATCCACTATCTCCCTTGTTGTTTGTTATGGTTGTAGAAGCATTGAATTGGCTTCTAGCTGAGGGTCATGCGAAGAATGTTTGGACAAGAATGGTGGTAGGAAGCGAGAGGAAAGGCATTTCCCACCTACAATTTGCGGATGATACGTTGATATTTTGTGACGCATCTGTAGAGGAAATAATAGTAACTAAGGGGCTGGTCATTCTCTTTGCGGAAATGTCCGGGTTACGTATTAGCTGGGAGAAGTCGAAAGTCTTTTGTATCAACCTGGATGATGATGAAAAGGAAGTGTTTTGTTGATGGCTGGACGTAGAGGAAGGAGTACTTCCATGCAGATATCTCGGGTGTCCATTGGGTGCCAACCCGTGGAAATGCTCAACATGGCAGCCGGTGATTGACAAGATTAGAGGCAGGTTAGGTGAATGGAAGGTTAGATGCTTATCCAAAGCGGGGAGGCTAATCCTTATCAAGACGGTTCTCGAAACAATAACCACCTATTACATGAGCCTCTTCCAAATACCGAAGAAAGTCATTAAGCAAATAGAAGCTCTACAACGCAACTTCTTTTGGGGCAGTGTAGACCGTAAGAAGATGGCCATTATAGCATGGAGGAATATAGTACAACCGAAAGAATGTGGAGGGTTGGGGCTAGTGAGTTTGGAATGCAAGAACGCTGCTATGCTCCTCAAATGGTGGTTTCGGTATCACAATGAACAAAGAAGCCTTTGGAAGGAATTGATGTGTGCGATATACAAACAGAATCCCAACGATATTATTGACAGTCAGATCATGGGGGCATATAAAGGTGGAGGCCTTTGGAAAGAAATTTGTGATATTTTTGAGTGGAAGATTGTGAAAGAGAACAATGTTCATGCTAAGGTGATATGGCTGGTGGGGGATGGTAGGAGATTAAAATTTTGGCATGGCGCTTGGCTGGGTGGAAGGTCGATCAAAAGAAACATTCCCAAGACTATTCCAATTATCGGAAACAAAGGAGGCTAGAGTGATGATATGTTCAGAAGTGAACAGGGGACGGTGACTTGGTCGTTTGAATGGAGAAGAAGCTTGTTCAATTATGAGCAACAAATGCTTGCTGCTCTTATGATCAGTTTGCAACAGACCCGAGTAAAACCATCAATGCAAGACACTCTCACATGGGATGTAATTGGTGATAGAAAATATTCGGTGAGGATGGGCACTCGAGCTATGCAGTAGACGACAACTGCTAGATGGCCCGCGGAATGCTTCATCCGGTTGAGAAGTTCACCACCCAGAGCGAAAATTCTACTATATATGCTGTTTTGGGAAAAGTTATGTACTAGAGACTTGTTGTTTTCGAAAGGGCTGGTGAGTATTTCTGAAAGCTTATGTCCCCGATGCCACCGTGGAATGGAGTCCGCTAGTTACGCGCTGATCTGGTGTAGGCAGATTCATGGACTTTGGCGTGTGTAATCCAATGGTGGGGGTGTTCATCACCATGCTGTTTGACATTAGAGACGTAATTTATCAATGGGAGTACGCGGTGATGGGGAAAGAAGAACGATGGGCTCGGCGAGCAACGTTACGCATATTGCTACTTCTCGCTTGGGAAATGAGGAATAGAACAATATTCCAACAACAAGAAAGATCGATAGCTGATGCACTGGAGATATTGAAGGTACGAACTTGGAGATGGATTTCCCTTAATGGGATGGAAATGCACACATTCATACACGACCAGGGCTTACTTCAAAGATAGAAATTACTTCGCTGGACACAGTAGGCTGTCTACCATGTCCACTAACAGTTTTTTGGTGTGGAACCAGTAGATTGAGGAGGGATTTAGTATCTTTTTGCTTGATGAATGTGTGCTGGTTGTAATACGGTGATGCTGGTGTAGACATCAAAAATTCTCACCCCATAAAACAAATTCCAAAATAAGAAATACAATAAGAGGGGTCGTCCCCTTTCTTTTTCAAAAACGTATTGACGTGCGTGCCAAAATGAAACCATCGTTTTACGACAAAATTTCAAACCAATTTTCAAGCATTTTAGAAAAACCCAATTTTTACAGAAATTTTCAAACAATAATTTGTTTTAGACTTACCCTTTTATTTTATTTAGTTATTTTCAATTTTATTTCCTTAGTCGTGGGCATTTCAATTACTCTATTTTACTTATATTATTTCATCATTTTTCATGTTGTTATTTTGTAAAGAAAACATTTCATTTTTATTAACTAAACCTTTTTAGTTTTATTCTGTATATACATTTTTTTAAAACATTAGCATTTCTGATGATTTTCCTCATGTCGAGTTATAACTTTTTGTTTTCCTTCCATAGGTTTTGTATGAAGTTCCATTGTAATTATTCTTTTCCTTTCTCATTTTTTCGGTGGACCAAACTTGGTCTTAACCCAATCTTTAGTCAAACCCAACAGCCCAAACCCAAGTTCATCTTATCCAAGCTTACAGCCCAAAACCGAAGCCCATATTAAAACCCAACCCATCTCCTAAACCCTAGAGTCCACCCTTGCTCCATAAAAAGACAACAACAATAAACCTAGAGGAGACCACGTTTTACGAGCCGCCTCAGTCTCTTATTTTTTTTCCTTGTCTGATTCTTATCTCCATCTCTCGATTTTCTTCTACAAAAACAAAAATAAGCAATGTCTTCTTCACGATGGACCCTCGCCATGCATCAAAATCTTCTCCTCCCTCTGTGCGTTCCAATTCATCCACCAGCATCATCGATTTCCAATTCTTCCTCCACTCAGCCTTTCAGAATAAACCCAAGCTGCTTCTCCCTTCTTCATCTTCAAACAAAAAAAAATCTCAACCCTATCATCTTCAAGCTTGAGCCGTTTCTTGTTCGTCCGATACCCCTACCCGACAGCCAAAAACAACAACATTCATTCACTTTCGCTGCATCAACCTCCTCTGCACTTCGTCAATCTCTTATCTTCTCAAATTCGCAACCTGACTGGCGAAATGGAGCACACCCTGCTCTACACCTTCACCGTTTTCTTTATCCACCAAAATTTTTGCTGCCCAACTGGCGAACACGAACACATTCGCTTTGCACCTCCGCATTCTCTTCACACCAGCGAAAAAGGAGCATATAAGTTCCGCCTCTTCCATTCTCTCTGGCGATCGAGGAGTACATCCACTCCATTGCTCAAAACATGGCTGGCGAGTTCTAAGGACCATCAACTACTGCTATGTACCTCCTTCAGACGTTTAAACCCTCAGTCGTTGACGATCATCGACTGCAGACCCTTTACTTGAATACGGTTGTGATGTCCCTTCTCTTGTCATTTCTTTGGAACTGTCTATATTTTTAAACCTTCCTTCCTTGTTCGATTTGTCACTTTGCTGCTTACTTCAAGTTAATCTCATTGTTTTGGTTTGATTCAAAAGGGGACGTGTAATTTGAGTTCTAGACCTAGTTGCTTTCAGTAGCTGCCGAACTCCCCTGAATCCTTTTTTTTTTAATTTTTTCTGATTGTCTAGTAAAGTACTCTCGCAGATTAATATTTGATGTTGCCTCTGTACATTCACTTCTGACCTTGTAGAATTTGTTGGTATGTGAACTTTAAGTTGAGGTGAACCATGGCGGTTTCTGAAGTAATAGGTAGCCGGCAACTGCAGCTTAACGAGTGAAGTTTGGACTCTTAAGCCATCCACTGTATTATCACGGTTATGTTCTTTGTTTTGACCGACGGTAGCTTGTGTGCTTTATTTGGCCTCTTTGTTACAATCTGTTGTATCTTGTTTTGCAGGGAAACCCCATCTCAACATTTTGGAACTTATTTCCTAATTCACATTTGCCTTTGATTTTGACTGATAGCGTGATTCAGGCACACTACAAATGACGACGGTGAATGTGTGCCAAACTTGCATAAATTTGGGTGTTCTTTAGTTATCAGTTTGATGCAGTCGTTTGTGACTAAACTAATTAGCCTTTGATTCCTTTTGACTGATAGCATGATTAAAAAGTCCAGCTCAATGGCATGATGGTTTTGATTTATGAATGACAATGGTGTATGTATGTTAAACTGACATGGATTTGGGTGCTCTGTGGTTCTCGTTTTGATGCGGTCATTTGTGACTAAGCTACTTCAATTTATCTCTCGGTACCATGTGACTTAACTGAGGTACACATGTATTGATTGGACATGAACCGATGCCTCCACATGCGGGCTGCTTGGAATGACTTTGGGCCTTGTGCGTGTTTGAGCTTGCAGCAAACGGTTGCCTATGGGGTTTAGAAATTTTGTTATCAATTGTCCTCGATGATAACTTGGTTACCTTCATAACTTATTGCTCCTTGCACATTGAAAATGGTTGGGAACTTATGAAATTCCAGCACGCTTATTATTGTCCCTCTGCTGACTGTCCTGCTTTGTGGCTTGACCGAGGTACATTCGTAATGGGTTAGATATGAATTGATGCCTGCACATGTGGGCTGCTTGGAATGACTTTGGGCTTTATGCTTAGCTGAGCCTGCAGCAGACTATCCGGTTCATGGTTGCCCATAGGGTTTGGAAATTTTATTCTCAGTTTTCCTTGATGTTAACTTGGCTACCCTTTTAACTTATTGCCCCTGTGCGTTAAGTTCAATTGACTGCTCAATTGTTGGTTTTCTGATTTGACCGAGGCACATACAATTGGATATGGGCTGCGCTTGTTGGACTTGCGGCTTGATTTGGGATCATAGAAATTGCGCTTTGGGCCTACCTTCTATGGGTTTGGAAATTCTATCTCTTATTCAATTACCTTTGAGTAGCTAACTGCTCCTTGTGCATTGATAACGGTTTGAAAATAAGTTTAAGACCAGCAAATAACTTGTCCCTTTCACGCTTAGATAAGAACATAAATTGGGTTATAGTTACCCTATGCTATAATTGTTTAGATAATTCATTCATCGATGGGATGTCCTTATTAATTCTATCATTCTAGAGGGAGATGATATATAATCCTTTCCACATATGATCCCAAATGTCTCACAATCCACTCCTTTGATACTACACTTCGGTTTGAGTCATAATCTAGCATGATGAATTAATCTGGGTTTCATTCCCTTTGCTTGATTTATCTTACAATTCATAGCATTTGCTGGTAGCTTGAAACTCTTTTCTATGTTCTCGGTTGTGGTGTGGGAGATGATTAGATTACCCCCTTTCCTCCCATTGAGAGGGGCCGTATGATCCCATTGCACACACCCCAACCCTCTTGCATTTCATTACTAACTAACCTCGTGTCTCTTTGTTTGTGTTCCATGGCATGTATATATTGCTTGAGGAATGTGGAACCGCTCGGGGACTAAGGAGCTGGACCTTGGCTAGGACTACTGGGGCACTCCCTTCAAACACGAAAAACGGTTGGTGTATCTCTTCGGATCCCCTTCAGCTCAAGTGAGGCGGCGTCGATGTGACCCCCCATAGCAGCTCTTTTAATTCAGCACTTTAATTCAGCATTTTAATTCAACACTTTAATTTTGTTATCATGAGTTGTAATTTGTCTATTAGTTGTGCTACCTAGCATAGTCTTGGATTTCATAATTTTCAATATTTGTCGGCTTGATCATTTTTACTCTGTCTATCTTTCGCACATATTTTTGAATGCTTGTTTATACATGTTCGGTTCTATTATACATTGGGCGTTTTATTTGTTAGTTTCTTCTTATAAACTGCTAGATTGGTTTAGCACAGGTGACCATAGAATAGCCCTTTAGATTTGCCCACTTAATTCTGGACACTTCGAGTCCAGTTTAGAGAAGCTTCTAGGTTCAGGGATGTTCCTCCCTCAAGCGGGCCGTAGAGTCTGGTCGGTGGGGAACGCCCTTCCTTTAAAACATTTTCCAAACCATCCCTAATTATTAAGATCTAAGACTTTAAAAAATTCATACTTTGATTTCAAAACTACTTTCATACACACATCATACACTCTTCAAAAGCAATCCCTCTCATACACCAACACCGTACACTCTCCAAAACCAATTCTTCTCATGCTCTCTCATCAAACACTCACAAAATCAATCTCTCTCATGCTCTCTCATCTAGCACCTTTCAAATCAATGCTCTCTGATAAGTGTCTAAATGAGCATGTTTTATGGGTGTATTTCATATATAATATTAGCACTTTTCTTGCTCATTTCTCACTTATCGTATGTTTTTCCTCTAGTTTATGTTTTATTGATTATCTCACAAATTTATTGGTTAAACATGAGGAAAACCAAGCTAGGATGAAAGTAGACAAAGAGACGAACGCATAGGCGCAAACAGCTCGAAAAACGGAGTCCAAACGAAGAAGCTAGAGCCGGTCAAAGTTCGCAAGTCAACGCAACAACACGTCCGGGTCTTGTCCACCCAAATAGGGCCGGACAAGGACAAATGCGTCCGGGTTACGTCCGCCCAACTAGGGCCGGACATGTACAATTGTGTCCGGGGATTGTGGCACGGACAAGGGACGGACAGAGCTAGAAGCGTCCGCCTAACAAAGGCCGGACAAGGGCCGGACGTGAATACTGAGTCCGTGTCTTGTCCGGGTATTTAGGGGCGGACGTGAGTATGGAAGAAATATGTCCGTGGAAAAATGGACGGACACAAACAAGGATGCGTGTAAATGTGACGCAGATCCAGAAATTAATGCGACTAGTTTCGTTCGCCGACCGTCTTCCCCAATTGCTTCTTCCTTTGCGGCGCCTACAGACATGTCGAACTGCTCCATTAACAATATCAGGCACCTCCCTTATCCTGTAAATCCGTTCACGCGTGATCCAGCTCTTTCTCCACTCAGTTCTGTCCTTTCTCCAGCTCTATCTTCAACCTTCCTCTGCCTCTATATAAACCCAGTCCTTCTACCATAAATAAACTGCACCACGACGGGAGACTGAAGAAATCATTCACCACACTCATCCATTCTCTTCCATTCATTTTCTCCCGTAACACCACAACATTCCATACTCACGCAGAAACAAAAGAAATAGAAGAGCAGCAGTGAGAGCAAGAGCAGACCCGTTCTTTCTCTGAAATAATGGCAAATTCTATCTGTGCAATCTTCTTATTTCTGTTAATGTCTGAGTAATTTTCTTTTGTATCCTAGGATGGGGTTTTGATTCTAATATTACGTAAATCAGTATTTATTACCTGTCTCTTTCATTTAACTTGTTTTAATTCCTTTCAGCTAATATTGTTAAATGTTTTGCGTGACAAACAACTGCATTTTTATGGTAACTATCAACATATGATTTTGAGATAGTCTAAGTACCACAAAGGAATTAACCTTGGTATTTACACTCCGGATTGAGCAGGAAAATACTGAGGCTATAACTAAGAGTTCGTAACTGACAATTATTAACTCTAATAGACAATAAATAATTGAGACAAGGTTATAAATCTGTTTAAGTAATTTAGGCAATTCCCCCGCTATCCTAGGATACCTTTTTCCATCCACATCACTTAATTCACTTGTTTTTACTATTTTTAATATTTCTGTACTAATCCAACAACAAATCAAGCTTGCCTCCGGCTAAACCCCTTTTTACAGTTTTTATTAACTACCAAGACTAGGATAATTGAACAATTTCCCTGTGGATACGACACTTGTTATACTACTCCGAATAGGTGCACTTGCCTATTAGTTTGCTATAAATCTATATATATTAACGTGTAGTTTTATCCCAACAAGTTTTTGGCGCCGTTGCCGGGGAAATTGATTCCATCAATTTCCCTAGTTTCCGGTAGTTCACTTGCTATACTGTAATATTTTGTTTATATTATTTTGCTGTTTGTTTAATTTCTGACATCTAACTTCGGACATCTAACTTCGGACATCTAACTTCGGACATCTAACTTCTGACATTTAATTTCAGCTCTTTATTTTATTGTCATTTATTTTTCAGTCATTTAATTTCCATTGTCCTTTAAATTTCAGTAATTAACTTCTAACATTTTAATTTTCAGTCTCTAACTACTAACCTTAAATTTCTGTCATTTAAATTTGTAACACCCCCGAATAACGACCAACAATCAAACGACGCGCCTAATGGTAACATGAGATGTCTACGCAGCGGTTCCTACTCTATTCGGGTGCTACAGACGCCAACCACCCACGTGGTTGACAGTCCTCATTACTAACTCCAAGTTACAGTCTGAATGACTGGAATCTAAACCTTAACCAAATCCAAGTACGAACAGGAATTACGAACCAAGTACCGAGAGTCTAATTCATAAGTTCTTACATAACCAACACAAACTGAAGCATACATCCAGGGTTTAGTGTTACATAGTCATAACCCATTCGTTAACATAATACTTAAGCGTCTTGCCCCGATGGACTACCCCATGGTAGTCACTTGCCTACTCTCCGCCATCGCCCAGCACAAGACCTGAAAAAAATTGGGTGTAAAGGACTCAGCAAACTACGCTGAGTATGAACGTGTGAAGCCCGTATGTTGCCGGGCCACACGACTACTTGGTCGAATATTATTAATTCAATTTACATGCTCTAATAAAGCAGTAAAGCACACATCAACACATCAACACATCATGATAACATGCACACTCATCGGTAGCATAGCAATATCAAAAAGCAACCAAGCACAACTTGCAAGAAGCATAGCCATATCAATAAGCAACCGAGCACAACAAGCTGTTAATATAGCAATAGCAATCATGTAAGTCATCAGACGTATGCATAGGTATGTTTACCAATGATCCTCCCTATGGGATCGTTCGAGCGTTGTGTGTTTTCATTTCTTTTCTCTTGTTCCCACGATGTGTATTTTCTTTCTCTTTCCTTGCACCGGTCTAGGGATATAGCTTAGATCCCGTGACCATACTATATAGGTGCCAATCTTTCCTTGTTTCTTAAAGAATTACATTTGTGAATTTTCTTATTTGCTTGGTCTCATTACACATGTTTTCCTCTATCCTCTGGCACTGAGTCGGGGATATAGATTAGATCCCGAGACTTTATTATGTAGGTGCTAATCATTCCTTATTTCTTTAAGGGTATTTGTGAATTCTTTTATCACCGCACGTTGGAGGACGTCTCCTCCATAGCTAGTCCCCCATTCCCGACACCCAGGGTCAAGAAAGCGGAGTCACCTCTAGACTCCAGGATAAGCTTCACCAATTTGTCACTCCCCCATTCCCGACACCCAGGGTCGAGAAAGCGGAAGTCACCTCTGGACTCCGGGATGTGCTGAGAAAGTGGGGTCACCCAGGGACACCCAAAACATATTCCACCATAGACGGTCGAAGGATCTGATGCAGATACCAACTCCCGATCATCCATACCGCGCGGCCCGAGCTGTTGTCTTCCCGGGTTGTTCTCATGTTTCACAGTTGGTACTTTTCGTTTCATTATCATTATAATCTCGACACCATAGTGGGTGTCATTAGCGGTCCTCTAAAGTTAGAGAGGATTTGTCTCTTTGTATAGTTCTTTTGTTTTGTCTACGTGGTTCGTCATGTCTCACCAAAGGAGACTTGCTCTTCCTTATCTTTAATGAATAGACACCATAATGGGTGTCATGGTAGTCCTCAATGGTTTTAGAGAGGAGTTCCCCTTATAGAGTTTTCTTTGTTTTCATAATTCGTAGTAGTTTGCCTCAAGTTCCATAAACGAGAAAGGGACTAAACTACTGTGTGCGCGCAAGTAATATGCCACAAGGATATATAACAAGCATATAAGCAAGCCACAAGAAGCAATCCAATTTCCATGCTTTAGTCTTATAGTCATTGTCAAACAAAGCACGCAGCACACAAGCCGTGTAACACGGCAACATACGAACCACACATGTCCATACCTTATTTAGAAGCAAGAGTTGTCTCGCACACGGGGTCCTGGTTGGCATCGTTACGGTCCTAACGTTAATCAACACAGCCTGTCAGTTTTATGATTTCATGCACAACCGTTGTGACATTTTCCTAGCTTATTTTATATTAACATATGCAATTCTCTAGGTGAGTCCTTAAATGTTTAGGTTATATTAACCCTTAGAACTTCCTAAGCATTAACCTTAGGCTCATCTTACCCCTAGGACATTCACGTTGTCAACTCACACGTTAACTAAGTCCGTTTTTTTTTCCTAGCTATTGTCTTAGAGCGTTTTAAGCGCTAATCACGTAACAAGTTTACATAAGATAGAGTTACATTTGACCACAATGTATTCTTTTCTTAGCTAGGTAGGTTAGCAATGTTTTTAATCCATTATCACGACAGCAAGGTCTTTAAGACACTTCAAAAGCCCATATATTTAGAAACCCCAAAGTTTTAGACGACTAAAACATAATTTCGGTGTTTAACTTTCCAAGATGTTCCATAAGTTTAGCTAGACCCATTAGGAAGATTTTGGGTTCATTATACACCTAACATCACCCTCATAACAACCATGTACACCGGTTATACAGAAGCAAGAGTTACAGAAAACCGTAAATACAAAAATCTGCTTACAACCTCCTTTAACTCCATGTTCAAATCTCCCAAGCTGGTTTTTAATTTCCCCCAGGGATATTCCCTTTTACCTAAGTGTGATGGTTATGTTTTAAACCCACCATCAAACCCCAACAACCTTGACAGCACCTCTGGAGTCTAGTTTTACAGAAACACCCATTTTCAGAAACCTGAATAGACATCTGAGACACAACTAGGTTATCCCCTTATAATTTCTCCTTCTGTTATTAACTGTCTGACTTTCCTGTTTTCCCCAAGGTATCTACACCATTAGCTACGTGAATTGAAGAGGTTTTAGGTTCGTTAACTTCTTAATCCAACTCTAGAACTGAAACTGAAATTGAAAACAGAAACAAGATTCATGGATTGTTGTATTTCTTTCCTGTTACTTCCTTCCTGTTCTTTTAATCTTACTGCTAATTTCGTAAGGGCTGTCCACCCCTTTAATCCAGTGTGTTATCAAGCTTGTATGTTTGACACTGACCCTAAGTAACATGGTAAACAACCCCGGAAGTCTTTTACACAGAAAACAAGAAGAATCTGAAACTGAAATTAGGCACTGCTGTAACCCATTTCTGTTGTTTGTTTTTCTGTTACCTAAGCCATTTCTTAACCTTCCCCAACTTAGCTACACTTAGTCTTATGTGTTAACAAGATTTTAGACTCAGACTATCCCAAAGAACAACACCCACGCCTCTGAGAAGTCCTTTACACTAACCTGAAACCTGAAACTGAAACAAAAACAATAAAAATAAAAACTGCTACATCATTTTCTATCCCCTTTGTCTGTTTTCAGATTGCTTTCCAGAGCCTCCCATCTCATTTACTCACGTGATTAGGTGTGTTATAGAGTTTCTCTTGGATTCAAGAACAGACCTAAAATGACACGGTTAATATCTCTGTACATGCTTTACACCAACAACAGAAATCTGGAAGAAGACAAAACTGAAACTGATATGTATCTACTATTGTTGTTTTCTTCTATTCTTTTAATCTGATTTCTAGCTTCCCAAGTTACTTCCTCATTCACTCAGGGGTTCTCCACGATTTTACTCCAAGAACAAAGCTAAACCAACATTATGAAAGCCACTATAACTCACCATACAGAACTGAGGAAAACTATAGGACTGAACAGAAGATCTGGTAAAGTCTTACTTCCATCTTCCATTTCTGTTGCTTGTTTCGGCTACCTAATCTACCCCTTAGTTTCCTTAGCTTGTTGAGTTGTTTAGTTATGTGGTTTAGCTCAGTTTTAACTCCAAAACAGACTCAAGAATACCACGATCAACTCACCTGAAGCTACCCAGACTGAAACATGAAGTTACAGAAACTGGTACTAACTAATATATCCTCTAGATTTCTTTCTGTTTACTCACAGTTCAGCCTTTCAATTCTCCCTCAACCTGATTGTCTACCTAGCTACGTGTACAAGCAGCATTTTAGACCAGGGAAAAGAGACAAATCCAATGAAGCTACTAAACCTACTGTTATGTTAGGATACTGCAACGAGGGACTGCAGATCTGAACCGTAAACTGCTATATTTTCCTTTATCTCTGTTTAATTTGATCTCTAGCTTCTCCAGGGTGTCTAACTATGTAGTTAGGTATCTTTAGTACAGGCTTAACATACAAATCAAACCCAAACAGTGGGGAACATGCCACTGTAAAAATTTATACAGAACTGCAATGTGTTGCAGAACTGGAGTATAATCGATGTCTAATCTTTCTGTTGCTATTATCTTCAGTTTCTTTTAATTTGGTTTCTGTCTGCTAACTTCTCCTTTAATATGTTAACTGCCTTGACTAATGTTCCTAGCTTGTTTATGCATTAGTCAAGCGTGTGAGTACACTTCCAAGATGATCATCACGCCAATACAAATTTCATATAACCTCTGGAAAACTGATGTTACAGAACCGATTGTTTTCATTTTTCTTTTCCAGTTTCTGCACAACTATTTCTTTTTCTTCTTTTTCCCTCATCAACATCCTCACGAGTCTACCAAGTTAGTAAGGTTTTTATCTTTCCCTCAAGTTCATTATTAACCCACACTACATCTATATTACTTCTGGCATTTAATAGACAGAATACAAATGTTACAGATTCAGAAGCTGTTATCAGGTTTCAGTTTACCTCGAGGTGCTGTTCCAACAAAGCGAAACTGATCTCTTTATGAAATTTCTGGGTCCTTCATGGGTAGAGTTGCATGGGGCATTTATGCATCACACATTCAGTTGCTGGAAGGTTAAATAAAAGTGAAGTCAACACCCCATTCTCGGACAGCAAAAAGAGGATGGAAGAAATTTAAAACAGTCTGCATTACCTGTTTTCTTGCTCTCACCATCAAGAGTTCTTGGAGAGAGTTTTGTTCCAAAATTTCCAGTGGTTGTACTGGTAGATCTTCATGCCAGGTTCACGAGTGAGAAACGCAAAAAAAATTAGAGAGGCTTGGGCAGGGTCTTTTTTTTTTTTGGACAGAAACGGACAGAGGAAAAAAAAATCAAGGTTGAAGAAAATTAATTCGAGTGTATCACCTGGTGCTGGAAACCGAGAGAGGATGGAGTGGTTTCTTGGGGATCCCCGGCACACTTCATAAGGCATTCCCAGGTAGAGTCATGCCAAGATTGAAGAGGAAGTGGGTTAGGCAGTGGAGAGAGATCCTTGGCAAAATCACAGAAGAAAATGAGAAGCTGAGCAACTGTTGTCTACCTTATTTGGAAGAGCAGGTGAACTGCTCTGCTGCAGAATTTGCGCCATTGGAACGGGGTTCATGCAAGGGAGTGGAATACTGAGTTGGTTTCAGAGAAACGATGGCTCAAGGGAAGGAGCTGGTGAGTTATTAATCAGGCTCTGGTTACTACTAACTCCCATATGCGTGGGAGTTTGAAGGAACAAAAAAAAAGAAACAACTTATGCCATGCATTTTATCTCCTGTTAATCTGATCTGTACGCCTGGTCTTGGAAATTTGAAAATAAACCACTCTGGTGCATTCTCTTTTGTCAGGTAAGCCACTTTCACTGAAATCAACGTGGTGCAGGTGGTGTTGTGATGTTAGTAGTGCTCATAGTTGCTGAAGACCACATGGAACTTCGTGGAGCTCAACTTTTAATAACAGCTTGATCTTGCTGTCTCCAGAAAAGAAGAGAAGGGTAGTATCATCATTGTGCTAGTGCTGTTCTTTATTTGACTAATGCTATATTTTTTTTCTTGATTCGAGCCATATGGTATTACTTCTACTGAGTGATATTCATCGCCAGCCACGCATTGTTGAGGTTAGGCTACATGGCATCGCCAAATTAAAAAAAATGAGAAACCAACGGTTTCTTATCTCCAACTTCCCCAACATCTCGATATTCCATACTGAATAGCCAAGTTGTTCTATTGCACAGAATGGGGTGTTCGTTTCTGTGGTAATTGGGAATTGAAGTGGACTTCCCAGAGCATGCGATAGGGACCAGAGGGAGAGAAAATGGCATCACCAGCGTTGCAGTTTTGAACCCGAGGAGAGCAGGTAAGGTGGGATTGGAATTGGAAACATGTGCATGAGTTGAGCACATCAGGGCTCTGTACAGATAAAAGAAAAATAGAACAAGGAGAAATAGTGTTGCTTCTCGAGAGTTCGGGCATGTGCTGATCATGAAGGAGCAAACAACATCCACGTGCTGTATAATTTTTGTAGTCACTGTAGTTTCATATATTTATAGGTGTAATCTTGTTATTGAATACGAGCATAGCTCAACCGGTTAAAGTGTTCGGGATGGGTACGAGAGGTATGAGGTTCGAACCTCAGCGGGAGCGTCTTTGCTCCTTTTTCTTTCTTTTTTTTGTATAAGTTATACTTGCTTATTTATATATGTAAGACTATATAATATACCGCGTTATATTTAATTATTTATTTGTCACAAAGTTATGCGACGTTATCATTTATATTACGACGTTACGATATCGTAACGTTACATACGTGTATCTTCGTATTCGTACATATATATATATATTAGATTTAATTGTTCATTTTATGTCCATATTATAAAACGCGTTATGATTTTTATGCGTTTAATATTTAGGGGTATTTCAGCTTACCCCCCTTAAAAGAGACTTCGTCCCGAAGTCTTACTTCCTTAACTTATATTTTACACTCCTAGCAATCTTAGGGATCCAGTCCCGCATTCATTATCGATACCCAAAGGATTAAGTCCATAATTATAATGTTCGGTGCTTCTAAGCACCGTGCCACATCAGTGGCTTCACACAAGTTCTCATAGTAGACCAAGAAGCTAGCAATGTGTATAACATGCTAAAGTGCAAACCAAGGCACACGACATTCATTCATACATAGCGTACATAACATTTTCACACACACACACACACACAATCCAAACACACAAACCTACCAACCAACCGCGAGTGGTTGTAGGAATACATCATACTAAATCAACACACACCCAAAACAAAACGCGCTTACCCCCCTTAAAAGAGGGGTACGCCCCCGTACCCTACACTAAGCCGAAACATCGATGAAACAATCACAAGAACTTACTGCAAGTTATTATTGCCCTTGCAAGCGGTTTAGATCAGTAAAGTCGTGCCTCACATTACTAACCCTTAACCCCGTTTCCCAAATTTAGATTTTCCTATTCTCGGTACTTCTCTATTCCAGTCATCAGAGCGCAACTACGCTCTGATACCACTTTCTGTAACACCCCCGAATAACGACCAACAATCAAACGACGTGCCTAATGGTAACATGAGATGTCTACGCAGCGGTTCCTACTCTATTCGGGTGCTACAGACGCCAACCACCCACGTGGTTGACAGTCCTCATTACTAACTCCAAGTTACGGTCTGAATGACTGGAATCTAAACCTTAACCAAATCCAAGTACGAACAGGAATTACGAACCAAGTACCGAGAGTCTAATTCATAAGTTCTTACATAACCAACAAAAACCGAAGCATACATCCAGGGTTTAGTGTTACATAGTCATAACCCATTCGTTAACATAATACTTAAGCGTCTTGCCCCGATGGACTACCCCCATGGTAGTCACTTGCCTACTCTCCGCCATCGCCCAGCACAAGACCTGAAAAAAATTGGGTGTAAAGGACTCAGCAAACTACGCTGAGTATGAACGTGTGAAGCCCGTATGTTGCCGGGCCACACGACTACTTGGTCGAATATTATTAATTCAATTTACATGCTCTAATAAAGCAGTAAAGCACACATCAACACATCATGATAACATGCACACTCATCGGTAGCATAGCAATATCAAAAAGCAACCAAGCACAACTTGCAAGAAGCATAGCCATATCAATAAGCAACCGAGCACAACAAGCTGTTAATATAGTAACAACAATCATGTAAGTCATCAGACGTATGCATAGGTATGTTTACCAATGATCCTCCCTATGGGATCGTTCGAGCGTTGTGTGTTTTCATTTCTTTTCTCTTGTTCCCACGATGTGTATTTTCTTTCTCTTTCCTTGCACCGGTCTAGGGATATAGCTTAGATCCTGTGACCATACTATATAGGTGCCAATCTTTCCTTGTTTCTTAAAGAATTACATTTGTGAATTTTCTTATTTGCTTGGTCTCATTACACATGTTTTCCTCTATCCTCTGGCACCAAGTCGGGGATATAGATTAGATCCCGAGACTTTATTATGTAGGTGCTAATCATTCCTTGTTTCTTTAAGGGTATTTGTGAATTCTTTTATCACCGCACGTTGGAGGACGTCTCCTCCATAGCTAGTCCCCCATTCCCGACACCCAGGGTCGAGAAAGCGGAGTCACCTCTAGACTCCAGGATAAGCTTCACCAATTTGTCACTCCCCCATTCCCGACACCCAGGGTCGAGAAAGCGGAAGTCACCTCTGGACTCCGGGATGTGCTGAGAAAGTGGGGTCACCCAGGGACACCCAAAACATATTCCACCATAGACGGTCGAAGGATCTGATGCAGATACCAACTCCCGATCATCCAAACCGCGCGGCCTGAGCTGTTGTCTTCCCGGGTTGTTCTCATGTTTCACAGTTGGTACTTTTCGTTTCATTATCATTATAATCTCGACACCATAGTGGGTGTCATTAGCGGTCCTCTAAAGTTAGAGAGGATTTGTCTCTTTGTATAGTTCTTTTGTTTTGTCTACGTGGTTCGTCATGTCTCACCAAAGGAGACTTGCTCTTCCTTATCTTTAATGAATAGACACCATAGTGGGTGTCATGGTAGTCCTCAATGGTTTTAGAGAGGAGTTCCCCTTATAGAGTTTTCTTTGTTTTCATAATTCTTAGTAGTTTGCCTCAAGTTCCATAAACGAGAAAGGGACTAAACTACTGTGCGCGCGCAAGTAATATGCCACAAGGATATATAACAAGCATATAAGCAAGCCACAAGAAGCAATCCAATTTCCATGCTTTAGTCTTATAGTCATTGTCAAACAAAGCACGCAGCACACAAGCCGTGTAACACGGCAACATACGAACCACACATGTCCATACCTTATTTAGAAGCAAGAGTTGTCTCGCACAAGGGGTCCTGGTTGGCATCGTTACGGTCCTAACGATAATCAACACAGCCTGTCAGTTTTATGATTTCATGCACAACCGTTGTGACATTTTCCTAGCTTATTTTATATTAACATGTGCAATTCTCTAGGTGAGTCCTTAAATGTTTAGGTTATATTAACCCTTAGAACTTCCTAAGCATTAACCTTAGGCTCATCTTACCCCTAGGACATTCACGTTGTCAACTCACACGTTAACTAAGTCCGTTTTTTTTTCCTAGCTATTGTCTTAGAGCGTTTTAAGCGCTAATCACGTAACAAGTTTACATAAGATAGAGTTACATTTGACCACAATGTATTATTTTCTTAGCTAGGTAGGTTAGCAATGTTTTTAATCCATTATCACGACAGCAAGGTCTTTAAGACACTTCAAAAGCCATATATTTAGAAACCCCAAAGTTTTGACGACTAAAACATAATTTCGGTGTTTAACTTTCCAAGATGTTCCATAAGTTTAGCTAGACCCATTAGGAAGATTTTGGGTTCATTATACACCTAACATCACCCTCATAACAACCATGTACACCGGTTATACAGAAGCAAGAGTTACAGAAAACCGTAAATACAAAAATCTGCTTACAACCTCCTTTAACTCCATGTTCAAATCTCCCAAGCTGGTTTTTAATTTCCCCCAGGTATATTCCCTTTTACCTAAGTGTGTTGGTTATGTTTTAAACCCACCATCAAACCCCAACAACCTTGACAGCACCTCTGGAGTCTAGTTTTACAGAAACACCCATTTTCAGAAACCTGAACAGACATCTGAGACACAACTAGGTTATCCCCTTATAATTTCTCCTTCTGTTATTAACTGTCTGACTTTCCTGTTTTCCCCAAGGTATCTACACCATTAGCTACGTGAATTGAAGAGGTTTTAGGTTCATTAACTTCTTAATCCAACTCTAGAACTGAAACTGAAATTGAAAACAGAAACAAGATTCATGGATTGTTGTATTTCTTTCCTGTTACTTCCTTCCTGTTCTTTTAATCTTACTGCTAATTTCGTAAGGGCTGTCCACCCCTTTAATCCAGTGTGTTATCAAGCTTGTATGTTTGACACTGACCCTAAGTAACATGGTAAACAACCCCGGAAGTCTTTTACACAGAAAACAAGAAGAATCTGAAACTGAAATTAGGCACTGCTGTAACCCATTTCTGTTGTTTGGTTTTCTGTTACCTAAGCCATTTCTTAACCTTCCCCAACTTAGCTACACTTAGTCTTATGTGTTAACAAGATTTTAGACTCAGACTATCCCAAAGAACAACACCCACGCCTCTGAGAAGTCCTTTACACTAACCTGAAACCTGAAACTAAAAAATAAAAATAAAAACTGCTACATCATTTCCTATCCCCTTTGTCTGTTTTCAGATTGCTTTCCAGAGCCTCCCATCTCATTTACTCACGTGATTAGGTGTGTTATAGAGTTTCTCTTGGATTCAAGAACAGACCTAAAATGACACGTTAATATCTCTGTACATGCTTTACACCAACAACAGAAATCTGGAAGAAGACAAAACTGAAACTGATATGTATCTACTATTGTTGTTTTCTTCTATTCTTTTAATCTGATTTCTAGCTTCCCAAGTTACTTCCTCATTCAGTCAGGGGTTCTCCACGATTTTACTCCAAGAACAAAGCTAAACCAACATTATGAAAGCCACTATAACTCACCATACAGAACTGAGGAAAACTATAGGACTGAACAGAAGATCTGGTAAAGTCTTACTTCCATCTTCCATTTCTGTTGCTTGTTTCGACTACCTAATCTACCCCTTAGTTTCCTTAGCTTGTTGAGTTGTTTAGTTATGTGGTTTAGCTCAGTTTTAACTCCAAAACAGACTCAAGAATACCACGGTCAACTCACCTGAAGCTACCCAGACTGAAACATGAAGTTACAGAAACTGGTACTAACTAATATATCCTCTAGATTTCTTTCTGTTTACTCACAGTTCAGCCTTTCAATTCTCCCTCAACCTGATTGTCTACCTAGCTACGTGTACAAGCAACATTTTAGACCAGGGAAAAGAGACAAATCTAATGAAGCTACTAAACCTACTGTTATGTTAGGATACTGCAACAAGGGACTGCAGATCTGAACCGTAAACTGCTATATTTTCCTTTATCTCTGTTTAATTTGATCTCTAGCTTCTCCAGGGTGTCTAACTATGTAGTTAGGTATCTTTAGTACAGGCTTAACATACAAATCAAACCCAAACAGTGGGGAACATGCCACTGTAAAAATTTATATAGAACTGCAATGTGTTGCAGAACTGGAGTATAATCAATGTCTAATCTTTCTGTTGCTATTATCTTCAGTTTCTTTTAATTTGGTTTCTGTCTGCTAACTTCTCCTTTAATATGTTAACTGCCTTGACTAATGTTCCTAGCTTGTTTATGCATTAGTCAAGCGTGTGAGTACACTTCCAAGAAGATCATCCTGCCAATACAAATTTCATATAACCTCTGGAAAACTGATGTTACAGAACCGATTGTTTTCATTTTTCTTTTCCAGTTTCTGCACAACTATTTCTTTTTCTTCTTTTTCCCTCATCAACATCCTCACGAGTCTACCAAGTTAGTAAGGTTTTTATCTTTCCCTCAAGTTCATTATTAACCCACACTACATCTATATTACTTCTGGCATTTAATAGACAGAATACAAATGTTACAGATTCAGAAGCTGTTATCAGGTTTCAGTTTACCTCGAGATGCTGTTCCAACAAAGCGAAACTGATCTCTTTATGAAATTTCTGGGTCCTTCATGGGTAGAGTTGCATGGGGCATTTATGCATCACACATTCAGTTGCTGGAAGGTTAAATAAAAGTGAAGTCAACACCCCATTCTCGGACAGCAACAGAGAGGATGGAAGAAATTTAAAACAGTCTGCATTACCTGTTTTCTTGCTCTCACCATCAAGAGTTCTTGGAGAGAGTTTTGTTCCAGAATTTCCAGTGGTTGTACTAGCAGATCTTCATGCCAGGTTCACGAGTGAGAAACGCAAAAAAAATAGAGAGGCTTGGGCAGGGTCTTTTTTTTGGACAGAAACGGACAGAGGAAAAAAAATCAAGGTTGAAGAAAATTAATTCGAGTGTATCACCTGGTGCTGGAAACCGAGAGAGGATGGAGTGGTTTCTTGGGGATCCCCGGCACACTTCATAGGGCATTCCCAGGTAGAGTCATTCCAAGATTGAAGAGGAAGTGGGTTAGGCAGTGGAGAGAGATCCTTGGCAAAATCATAGAAGAAAATGAGAAGCTGAGCAACTGTTGTCTACCTTATTTGGAAGAGCAGGTGAACTGCTCTGCTGCAGAATTTGCGCCACTGGAACGGGGTTCATGCAAGGGAGTGGAATACTGAGTTGGTTTCAGAGAAACGATGGCTCAAGGGAAGGAGCTGGTGAGTTATTAATCAGGCTCTGGTTACTATTGACTCCCATATGCGTGGGAGTTCGAAGGAACAAAAAAAAAGAAACAACTTATGCCATGCATTTTATCTCCTGTTAATCTGATCTGTACGCCTGGTCTTGGAAATTTGAAAACAAACCACTCTGGTGCATTCTCTTTTGTCAGGTAAGCCACTTTCACTGAAATCAACGTGGTGCAGGTGGTGTTGTGATGTTAGTAGTGCTCATAGTTGCTGAAGACCACATGGAACTTCGTGGAGCTCAACTTTTAATAACAGCTTGATCTTGCTGTCTCCAGAAAAGAAGAGAAGGGTAGTATCATCATTGTGCTAGTGCTGTTCTTTATTTGACTAATGCTATATTTTTTTTTCTTGATTCGAGCCATATGGTATTACTTCTACTGAGTGATATTCATCGCCAGCCACGCATTGTTGAGGTTAGGCTACATGGCATCGCCAAATTAAAAAAAATGAGAAACCAACGGTTTCTTATCTCCAACTTCCCCAACATCTCGATATTCCATACTGAATAGCCAAGTTGTTCTATTGCACATAATGGGGTGTTCGTTTCTGTGGTAATTGGGAATTGAAGTGGACTTCCCAGAGCATGCGATAGGGACCAGAGGGAGAGAAAAGGGCATCACCAGCGTTGCAGTTTTGAACCCGAGGAGAGTAGGTAAGGTGGGATTGGAATTGGCAACATGTGCATGAGTTGAGCACATCAGGGCTCTGTACAGATAAAAGAAAAATAGAACAAGGAGAAATAGTGTTGCTGTTCGAGAGTTCGGGCATGTGCTGATCATGAAGGAGCAAACAGCATCCACGTGCTGTATAATTTTTGTAGTCACTTTAGTAGTTTCATATATTTATAGGTGTAATCTTGTTATTGAATACGAGCATAGCTCAACCGGTTAAAGTGTTCGGGATGGGTACGAGAGGTATGAGGTTCGAACCTCAGCGGGAGTGTCTTTGCTCCTTTTTCTTTCTTTTTTTTTGTATAAGTTATACTTGCTTATTTATATATGTAAGACTATATAATATACCGCGTTATATTTAATTATTTATTTGTCACAAAGTTATGCGACGTTATCATTTATATTACGACGTTACGATATCGTAACGTTACATACGTGTATCTTCGTATTCGTACATATATATATTAGATTTAATTGTTCGTTTTATGTCCATATTATAAAACGCGTTATGATTTTTATGCGTTTAATATTTAGGGGTATTTCAAAATTTCTGTCCTTTGATTTTCTGTACACTAATTACTAACATTAAATTTCTGTCATTTAAATTCAGTACTCTAACTACTAACATTTAAATTCAGTTGTTTAAATTCCCTTGTCACTTATTTTCTGTCATTTTACTCTTGTTAAAAAAAATATATAAAAAAAATAGAAAAATAATAATAAAAAAAATATATCAGTGTTGTTTAATTAACGTTTATCAGCCTAACCAATATCTCTGCCTTTCTTTATCTATTTACTAATTAATTTCGCAGTTTCTGACGAACCACAAGTTATCTTCTGTGCATGCCAAACACTCGAACCCGAGGTTCCCCACCTATCAGTCCGAGACCCAAACCCGAGCGCACTTTATTTAACGCACGAAGAAACCTGAGAAATCAAGACATGGCTAATAACCAAGTTATAGAAGAAATGGACCATGAAAATCAACCAAATCAACCAGAACACCGTCCCCTCTCTGATTACCACCAACCGGATACCGAAGGAAGGGCATCAGCCATAGTTCTCCCCGAACTAACACCGCTAGAAGCCGGACGATGGACTTTCAAAACCCACTACATCACCGCCGTCCGGGATTTAGGCAAGTTTAGTGGAGCAAATCCTGATGAAGCCCCAAATCATTTAAGTCTCTTCCTAGACTTCTGTAATTCCTTTGGTCAAATCGGCAACGTCAAAGAAAGAATCCGTCTACAACTATTTCCTCACTCGTTGTCGGATTCAGCAAACAGGTGGTACCGAAGTCTTCCCTCCCGATCAATCACTACATGGTTGCAAATGGGCCAGAAGTTCCTTGCCAAATACTACCCAACCAGTAGAACAAGGCAATTGATCGGTGAAATCAACACGTTCTGTCAGGAACCGGGAGAAACGTTATACGACGCATGGGACAGATTCAAAGATATGCTGATGAAGTGTTCCCACCATGGTCTCGACGATCAATCCCTCTGCCTGTCATTCTTCAATGGCCTGGATGATGGGAACTGACTACTCGTAAATTCCTCTGCAGGAGGAAGTTTCATGATAAAATCTCCTCAAGAAGGGATGAACCTCCTCGAAACCATGACGAGCAATACAAGACAGTGGACGAGATCCAAAGGAAGAATGCCACGAGCAGCAGGCCTACTCCATGTTGAGCCTACGGATCATTTATTTGCTCAGATCTCGTCCCTTGCAAAGATGGTGGAAAAGCTAACAACATCACAAAACGAAATTGTAAAGACAATAGCTTCCCCACCTACAAATTCATCACCAGAAGGATGTGCCATATGCGCCGGTCCTCATGAAACTCATCAATGCGAAGGTAAAAACCAGTACGAAGATGTGAATTTCATAGGAAATCGCCCCGGTAATTCCTACAACAATAACTTCAACAACAACTACCCATGGAGAAATCACCCGAATTTCTCATGGAAGAACAATGATCAGAACCAAGGAGGGCAGAACAACAGTTCCAATACCTATCAGGGAAACAGACCCCAACCAAACTCTAATATGGGTTATAGAGCACAAGGTGCCCCTCCAGGTTTCCAGCAACAACAACAACCATCTTCATCCTCTGTTGATCCAAACGCAGAACTCAAAGAGATGATGAAGGGTTACATGTCTATGACTCAGAACCAGCTTTCTGTGTAAGAAGCCTTCAACCAAAAAATCGAAGGTAAATTCAATCAAATTGCAGAACATCTTGCTCGAAGACCGCCTGGGGCTCTCCCAAGCCAAACGGAGCCAAATCCAAGAGAGCAAGCCAAATGCATCTATGTGAAGGAACACAGTGAAGAAAAGATAGAGGTGGCCAAAACAGCTAAGGTTCCAGAACTTCACCCTTCCCTTCAAGAGTGGGTAATAGCAATCCAAACTTCTAAAAGGAATGTAGCTGAACTGGAAAGCACCGCCAAAGTCTATAAAAATCGTATTCAGTCCGAGAATACCTACCTTAAGGACTTGGTGGCCGGCTACGAAAATGAAAAGCTCGATTTTGAAGAAGAAGAAGAAGAGGTTAAGGCGATAACCTTGAGAAGCGGTAGAAAAACCGACGAGATTCACGTCCCGCAAAGGTCTGAAGAATCCAAAGAGGATAGTGAAGAAAGAGTTGAGGTTCCAACAGAAAAGACATCTCCCAGCATTCTCACTATTCCACCAGCTTCAAAACCTTCTCCACAAGAACCGCCTATACCATTTCCCCACCGACTCCAAAAGCAGAAATTGGATAATGAATATGGTAAGTTTCTGGCAATGCTGAAACAACTAAACGTCAACATACAGTTTGTAGACCTCATTGCCAAAATGCCTAACTACGCAAAATTCCTCAAACACCTTATCTCCAACAAAACTAAATTGGCCGAAGTCGGAACGGTACCTCTCAATGTAGCTTGCTCAGCTATTCTGCAACAACCACTACCTTCGAAATGCAATGATCCAGGCAGTTTCACCATTCCAGTCACAATTGGTAGCACCTCATTTCCATACTCCCTATGCGATCTGGGTGCCTCCATAAATTTGATGCCTCTCTCCACTTTCAAAAGGCTAGGAATTGGAGAAATGAAAAAGACTAAGATGACCCTTCAACTGGCGGATGGTTCGGTAACTTACCCAAGTGGAGTGGTAGAGGATGTTATCATCAAAGTGGAACACTTATATTTCCCATGCGATTTTGTCATTTTAGACATCGAAGAGAACTCCACTACACCTCTCATCCTTGGACGACCTTTCCTTGCCACAGCCAATGTGCACATTTGGGTAGCCCAGGGGACAATCACCCTTCAAGCTTATAATGAAAAACTGGAGTTTGCATCAGGAAGGTCTCCAGATAACAAATCCAAGGATCTCAAGTTTGTGCGGGACACTCAATCATCATCATCCCCACTTCTCTTTATCACCCTTCCTGACGGAATGTCCATTACAGAGATACCACCACCAATCCCGGATGAAGAGCGGGATAAGAAAAGAAAACATGCATCCCGGTGGACACTCAAAAATACCATCAAGTCATGCTTTGGATCTACTCCTCATAACCACCCCCAGGTTTGATCTAACAACTAAGCGTCTAGCCAAAGACGTTAAAGAAGGGCAGCTTCCCGGGAGGCAACCCGGAGGAACTTTTCTTTTATATGCTTTTATGCTCTTTTTAATTTTCAGGTTCTCTTTAAATTTTGTTTTTGCTAACTCTTAACCCCGTTTGTAGTATGGTTGCTTCTAGTGTCTTATGCAGGTGCAACTTCATGTCTACACCGCAACCAAGCTACGCTACTTGAGGCTGAAGCTCAAGTGTGGGGGAACTCCTATAACGCTAGCAAAAATAATCTCAGGGGAGTACCAGTTTCTTTAATTATTCTTTTATTTAAATAAAATCTGCAGAGGAGCGTTTATGTGCTTAAATGATTATTCGTGAGCTTTGTGTTCTCTCTATTTTATCTACTTACCGAAAAGGTCTTCTGAAACTTTCCCTTATTGAACAATGAGGACATTGTTCAATTTAAGTGTGGGGGAGTGTGCCCTTTTCGGCAACATTTTATGCTTAAAATGCTTAATCTCTCTGCTAATCTTGCGTTTGTCCAAATTCAATATCGTGGACCCTTTATATGTAGGTTGTTCTCTTTAAGAATAAATACTGTTAGGAATTGTGGGATAAATGGTAAATGGTACAAAATTTTAAAATTTTGATTACTTTTGAGGAGCATTTTTATGCGGTGTGACCAAATGATCTACAATGGTTGGATTTTTATTGCTCAGAGGTTCCTTCTGTCTTCTCTCTTAGGGATTGCTAAGGGGTGCTTCTCTGTCAAAAAAAAAACAAGAAAAACAAATAAGGGACTTGAGAGACACCATTGGTAACCAACAAAGAGAGTTGAGTGTTCTTAAAAACAAAGGCTTGATGCCTACATATTATCTTCTCATCTCTTATGCAAAAGTGAAACAAATGCATAAATCTATTTTTCCTTTTGTTTTCTCCTCAATGCCCATTCTTGAGAGAAGTTGGCCATGGTAAAAGTTCTCAAAGTCACCTTATCTAAGAAGCATTGAAGTACTCCGGATCATACCCCGAAACTCTAATTTTTATTTTTACCCTGAGTACACCTGTGCCACCAGCAGTTGATGGATCACACTCCTCGAAAAGTTTAAAGATCATGTACTGTTCACCTCCTTATCATACCCTTCATAATAATATTTGTTAATATTGAGCATTTCCTACTTGCTTGGGTACATGGATTTGCTTGAGGACAAGCAAAAGGTAAGTGTGGGGGTGTGATAAGTGTCTAAATGAGCATGTTTTATGGGTGTATTTCATATATAATATTAGCACTTTTCTTGCTCATTTCTCACTTATCGTATGTTTTTCCTCTAGTTTATGTTTTATTGATTATCTCACAAATTTATTGGTTAAACATGAGGAAAACCAGGCTAGGATGAAAGTAGACGAAGAGACGAATGCATAGGCGCAAACGGCTCGAAAAACGGAGTCCAAACGAAGAAGCTAGAGCCGGTCAAAGTTTGCAAGTCAACGCAACAACACGTCCGGGTCTTATCCGCCCAAACAGGGCCGGACAAGGACAAATGCGTCCGGGTTACGTCCGCCCAACTAGGGCCGGACATGTACAATTGTGTCCGGGGATTGTGGCACGGACAAGGGACGGACAGAGCTAGAAGCGTCCGCCTAACAAAGGCCGGACAAGGGCCGGACGTGAATACTGAGTCCGTGTCTTGTCCGGGTATTTAGGGGCGGACGTGAGTATGGAAGAAATATGTCCGTGGAAAAATGGACGGACACAAACAAGGATGTGTGTAAATGCGACGCAGATCCAGAAATTAACGCGACTAGTTTCGTTCGCCGACCGTCTTCCCCAATTGCTTCTTCCTTTGCGGCGCCTACAGACATGTCGAACTGCTCCATTAACAATATCAGGCACCTCCCTTATCCTTAAATCCTTTCACGCGTGATCCAGCTCTTTCTCCACTCAGTTCTGTCCTTTCTCCAGCTCTATCTTCAACCTTCCTCTGCCTCTATATAAACCCAGTCCTTCTACCATAAATAAACTGCACCACGACGGGAGACTGAAGAAATCATTCACCACACTCATCCATTCTCTTCCATTCATTTTCTCCCGTAACACCACAACATTCCATACTCACGCAGAAACAAAAGAAATAGAAGAGCAGCAGTGAGAGCAAGAGCAGACCCGTTCTTTCTCTGAAATAATGGCAAATTCTATCTGTGCAATCTTCTTATTTCTGTTAATGTCTGAGTAATTTTCTTTTGTATCCTAGGATGGGGTTTTGATTCTAATATTACGTAAATCAGTATTTATTACCTGTCTCTTTCATTTAACTTGTTTTAATTCCTTTCAGCTAATATTGTTAAATGTTTTGCGTGACAAACAACTGCATTTTTATGGTAACTATCAACATATGATTTTGAGATAGTCTAAGTACCACAAAGGAATTAACCTTGGTATTTACACTCCGGATTGAGCAGGAAAATACTGAGGCTATAACTAAGAGTTCGTAACTGACAATTATTAACTCTAATAGACAATAAATAATTGAGACAAGGTTATAAATCTGTTTAAGTAATTTAGGCAATTCCCCCGCTATCCTAGGATACATTTTTCCATCCACATCACTTAATTCCCTTGTTTTAACTATTTTAATATTTCTGTACTAATCCAACAACAAATCAAGCTTGCCTCCGGCTAAACCCCTTTTTACAGTTTTTATTAACTACCAAGACTAGGATAATTGAACAATTTCCCTGTGGATACGACACTTGTTATACTACTCCGAATAGGTGCACTTGCCTATTAGTTTGCTATAAATCTATATATATTAACGTGTAGTTTTATCCCAACACTCTCTCATCAAACACTCACAAAATTAATCTCTCTCATGCTCTCTCATCTAACACCCTTCAAATCCAATCTTTCTCACGCTCCAACAACAAACACATTTCAAAAGCAATTCTTCTCACACTCTAGCACCAAACATACTTCAAAATCAACCCCCTTCACTCATCGAACACATTTCAAACGTCAATCCCAACTGGAAATCATCCAATTTGAGGCCCAACAATCATTTCAGTTTGAGGCCCAATAATCATATTCAATCTGGCCCACTTCCAACTTGGCCCACATTTCTAGGTCCAAACCTGGCCCGTTTTCCAAGGCCCAACCTAACCCGCTTTCCAAGGCTCAACCCAGTCTATGTTTCAAGGTCCAAACTTGGCCTGTTTTCCAAAGCCAATTTCGGCCCACATTTTAAGGCCTAATTCGGTCCAAATTTCAAAGCCTAATTCAGCCTACTTTTCAAAGGCCCAATTTGAGGCTCAATTCAAAGCCCAATCGAGGCCCAAATCTGGCCCACCTTCCAAGGCCCAACCCGGCCCATCTTCCAAGGCCCAATCTGGCCCATCTTCCAAGGCCCAATCTGGCCCATCTTCTAAGGCCCAACTCAGCCCATCTTCCAAAGCCTAACTCAGCCCATCTTCCAAGGCCCAACTCGGCCCATCTTCCAAGGCCCAACTCGACCTTTTTTTCATGGTCCAACCCGGCCAGCTTCCGAGCCCCAAACCAGACCCATCCCAATTCTTCTCAACTCCGATCCAAAATCAATTTAATTTCAATTCAAATCCAATTCCGATTTCAATTGAATTCAAACCCAATTCCAATAAAAATTCATTCAAATTTTAATTCAATCAATTCTTATTTCAATTCAATTCAAAATTCATTTCAATCCAATTCATTCTAATTTCAATTCAATTCAAAATTCATTCCAATCCCAATTCAAATCAATATTCATTCAACCTTGATTCAACTTCAATTTCAATTCAAATTTTAATTCCATTCCAATTTCTCATACACTCTAAATGTCTCATAGACCTGAACGTATCATAGACTTTTTCATTCTAACGATTCGAATGTCTCACAGACCTGAGTGTCTCACAGACCCGAGCGTCTCACAGACCCAAGCGTCTCACAGGCTTCGACATCTCAAGGTTTCAAACATCTCATAGACTCGAGCGTCTCATAGACTAGCACATCCCAAACCTGAAACTTCTCAAAACTCTGAACCCTTTTGAATCTCAAACACCTCAAATATCTTCAAACTCCACAAACATCAAAACTTCCAAAATCCAAAATATTGAACTATGTAAGGTCTGATCTCAGCAGGGAGTTGAGTACGTAGGCAACCCACACAGGGTGCGACCCCACACCAATCAAAATACCCTTTTGCATTCAAGCATCTCACCTTCAAACAATCCTGGGCACTCCCAACCCTCGATTTACCCTCACAAAACTCCTAAAATCCCAAAACTGTGAACTACATAAGGTCTGATCTCAACAGGGAGTTGAGTACGTAGGCAGCCCATCTAGGGTGAAACCCCCTTTCAATCCAAAAAACCCCTTTTCCCAACTTTAAGGTGGTATTCATGTTTGCCAAACATTCAAATCCCCTATGACTCCCACAAACCCTCGACTTCTTCAACTCTCAAAATCAGACTCCTAATCTTTCATTCTATACTCATTCGAATTCACCAATTCTTCTTCTTGGCGCTAGCTTGGCAGAAAAGCTTGCCTCATCCACTTGTTTTCTCTTCTCCTGTCGTAATCCTATCCCGGGCTTTGAAATGAATCTCTCTAAAAGGGTTTTGAAAGAAGACAATCCCGACAATTGGAGACCGAAGTTTCCTCGGGCACCAATCCAAAGTCAAGGTCGTTGCCACTTCTAAGGGGTGTAACCTAGTGCGAACCCACACAAAATCTCTGGTATGATAAGATAAGTCCTATCCATAGGCAATAAATCATCACAGTCAATTAACGATTCTTAGAACCCTTCTCCTCCCTTCTTAGTTACTTAGGTCAAACTAGGTGGCGACTCTAGTCAATTCCGCTTTATAGAGGCATAAGTCCGTGTGGGGCCCATCGAGAGCGTGTGTAGTGTTCACTTACCCTCCCTTTATGCTTTCTGGGAAAGACGGATGATTTAGTAGGTATTTGAGGGTTACCAGAATAACGGGTTTTCACCCTCCATAGAATGGTAGTTTCTAGGATCTAAGTTTCTCAGCTAGTTCGTATTTAGATAGACCCCCCTCATACCGAAAAATCACCCTCCATAGCTGGTAGTATTGCTATGCTTGTTATACTAAAATTTTGTGAATCAATCATCAATAAAGGCATGGCGCCAACCATTACAAATCAAAAAATGTGAGACCCATCCTCAATTTTAATTTAGTTTCTATATGTTGGTTTACTTTTTTTGTCTGCTGTGTTCGGTTCCTTTCTCTATTTTTTTTTGGAGTTGATCTCCTATTCGTGATGGGTTTGTGTTGTGTCATCCCTTGGGTGCAGTATAATAATAGGTTCATGGATTTATTTTAGCTATATATATTTCAGTTTTAGTCCAATCTCAGTTGTTGTTTGGGTGTAGCCTTGTAGATTTTAACAAACTATAGATATGAGACATATTGGTTCCTTATGCCAACAAAGGTTCCATCAACCTCAATTACAACAAGAATGGTTGATTCAGAAAACATTCGAGGGATAAACAAACAGGAAAGATGGGCATTGCTAAAGAAAGAAGCAAGCGCTTCAGACGTAAAGATCATGGGTCTCTTCAAGACTCATCACACCAAGCCACTGAGGGACAGTAAAGGCCTTTCGGGGCCCAGGGGAACCTCGGACTAGGTTGAGGTCTTCTTTACAGGGCAATCAGGTGGATTAGTGGTTATGTGGCAAACATCCTCAATCAACGTTACAAACTCACACCTTGGTAGCAGATGGATCATGATAGATATCGCTTGACCCCCTGATAAGTTCCAAGGCTCCGTTCTTTTCATCTACTCCCCAACAAACCCCTAGGCAAGGCGAGAATTATACCAAGAGCTCCTGGCCCACAAACAGAACTGTAACCTACCAATACTGGTCGTAGGGGATTTCAACGAAGTGCTCCATGGTGGCGAAAGAAAAGGGGGTAACCCAAACCTGGTGACTCAAAGTGTGAAAGATCTCCTTGAATGGCTGTACCTAATGGAAGTCGAAAAGATCCCTCTCCAAGGGTGTAAATTTACATGGAGGAATAAGTGGAATATGAGTAAGATCGACAAAGCTTTTGCTCAGCCTGACTGGTTCACAACATTCCCCTCTATCTCATTTCAAGCCAACCCGTGAAAAATCTCAGACCACCGTTTCTGCTGAGTAGAACTTGAAACAGTAAACTGGGGTCCAAGACCATTCCGAAGTATCAATGCGTGGACTGGTCACCCTTCCTTTCGCTCCTTCTTCAAATCTGAGTGGAACAAGCTAGGAAATCTTCCCTTGATGGATAAACTAAAACAGATTAAAAAGCCCCTAAAAGAATGGAACACCCACGTCTTCGAGAACATTGAACAAAATATAAACAAGCTGTTATCTGAGTTGGAGAAAATCAACAGTCTGGATGAACAAGGGTAGTTTGACAGTGAGAGGGAACAAAAACGTACAAGGCTAATCCAGGAAACGTGGGGGGCTGTTCGTGCAAAAGAGAGGTATTGGGCCCATCTATCTAAGGAGAAGTATCTCAAAAAGGGAGATGAAAATACCAGGTATTTCCATCGAAGAGCGTCTATGAACAAAAAACAAAAAGGATCCAATACCTATAGATACAAGGTAAAATAATCTCCAAACCAAAAGATGTAAGAAAGGCTCTGGTCAGATACTTCCATCATCTTTTCCATGCCCCAGCCGAATCTGGAGCCATCCCTCTCTTCCTAGGGCTCCAACAAATATCAGAGGAAGACAAAAGAATGCTCAGTGATATCCTGGATGATGAAGAGATTAGGCACACCGTCTAGTCCTGTAACAACAACAAGGCACCCGGCTATGATGGCTTGAATTTCCACTTCATCAAAAGCACCTGGTCAACCGTTGGCCCTGACTTTACAACAGTAGTGCGCTCCTTCTTTCTTGAAGAAAGCTACCCCAAGGCGGAAATGTTACCTAGATTAGCCTCATTCCGAAGATCCCACAAGCCTCTAAGCCAGAAGATTTCCGTCCCATCAGCATGATAGGAGGGATCTATAATATTATATCAAAACTAATGGAAAATCACCTAGCCTTGATCATGCCCAAACTAGTGGGGGAAACCCAAACTGAGTTCATCAAGGGGAGACACATTCTAGAAGGCCCCCTCATCGCAAATGAGACAATCTTGTGGCTAAAAAAGAAAAGATAAGCTGGAATTCTCTTGAAGCTAGATTTTACGAAAGCTTTTGATAGTATCTCATGGTCTTTTGTGGACAATATTCTCGGTCTCTATGGTTTTGATGATCTGTGGAGGGGCTGGGTCAATACTTGCCTCTCAACTATGAGTCTCTCGATTCTGGTCAACGGCTCGCCCACAGTCCTTTTCCAGCCCAAGTGTGGACTCCAGCAGGGAGACCCGCTGTCCCCACTTCTTTTTGTTCTATCGCTGGAAGCTCTAAATTGGCTTCTGGATCGAGCAATCCAGCTGGGTGACAGAGAAGGCATCAAAGTCAGTATTAACCGGGTACATATCTCTCACCTATAATTTGTGGATGATGTTCTAATTTTTTGTAAACCCACAGAGAAAGAGCTAGAGACAGTCAAATGGTGCCTTACTCTTTTCACGGATACGTCTTCCCTAAATGTGAATTGGAGTAAATCAAGAGCTATCTGTATCAATGCGACCGCTGAACAAGAAACTCTAGTGAAAACTATTCTGGAATGCTCCATCGAGAAGCTCCCATCAGTCTATCTTGGATGTCCCTTGGGTGCATCCCCAAACAGATTGAAAACCTGGTCGTTTTTTGTCCGCACGCCCAACTCTACAGACAACAGCCATACCTCGTGCTTCTTCTCCTCTGACAGCAGCAACCAGTGAAAAGCAAAGACCGCGGAAAAAACTTAACTACGTGTACGTGAAACACACCATTCATAAGAGAAAATAATATGAACACCAGATTCTTAGAGCACTGCCTTTCTTCCTTACTTTCTCTTCAACATTGATCCAACCACCACCATCTTAATCCTCATATCCTATACATACATTAAATGTCGGATCAACGCTTTTGCTGAACAATCCCATCTTCAATTCTACGTACAAGACCCAAATTTGCACTGCAGCAACAAGAAGTGGATGCTCATCATGCTGAAAATAGTATAGCTACAAACGCAAGATCTAAGATGAAAACCCAGTTGTTGTCCCTCGTGAAGTGTAAATCGAGGAGCAGAATTAAAACTAAGATATTGCTGGAGGAAAACTGCAAGTAACCAAGAGAAGGAGGCCGGATCTATAGCCCTGTTGCAACTTCGGGGAGATCTCGTAGGATTCAGTGCCATTCTTTCCAGGAGTTGGGTATGGAGCATACTCGTACGGAACCGAATATTGAAGAAAAGTCATAACAGCGTCAAATATATCAATAGGAACGGAAATCAGAAGAGTCGAAGACTCTTGAAGACCAGTTATGGCCACAGATTACCTCGACCCTGCTCGAAGGCCAACTCCTGGAGCAACAGTGTTCATCGATAACATCAGCCCAGCCACCAGACCCGGTACTATTTGGAAGCTATTTGACAAGTTTGGGCAAATAGTGGGTATTCGCTTACCCAAGGTTCCAAGAATTCGTACAAAAACGAGATATGGGTTTGTGGAATACAAGCTAAAAATAGAGGCGGATCAAGCTATACTTGAGACTAACGGCATGACGGTGGACGAATACAGGCTACAGACCCAAACGACAATCAACAGACACTTGCCGCACAGATGGATGCCACGCCCATCAACTGATTCAAGGCAAGAGACACAACACTCACAACCCAGACAAGCGATGCCTTCTCAAGATTCACACAATGACACTCCCATGCAAGTAGCGTCCCACATCTCAGCCATCTCAGGATACTACCTTGAATCTACACCCTTCTCTGCCAAGTCTTAACTCATTTAATCTACTGAATCCAACTCTGCAAACAAACCAACTTCTACCTGTTGAACCAGAACCAGATAATACACCTTTAAATCCAGCACCACAGATAAATCAGCCCCAATTAAACACTCCTGGTGATTCACCTGCACCTCTACCAGCTTCATCAGACCCAACACCTGATTCACATGACACTCCCGAACCACTACCAGTTTCCTCAGATTCAACTGACTCCACTGATAACAATAACACCGTTTCTGACTCGAGTCTTCCCACTATAGATCTTGTTGTTGAGCTACCAATGTTACATGTCCAAACAGATATCAACACACATCCTATGTTGACAAGATCCAAAACCAGAACTGCTTTGATTAGTACTCAAGAATCAGAGATAGAACCAAGAACTGTTAGAGAAGCTTTTAAACACCAGCAGTGGATCACTGCTATGACAGAGGAAATGGAAGCTCTTCATCATAACAACACCTGGAGTTTAGTTCCTCGACAGTCACATATGAATGTCATCGGCTGCAAGTGGGTTTTTCGAATTAAAAGAAAACCAGATGGTACAATAGAGCGTCATAAAGCAAGGCTTGTGGCGAAGGGATTTCATCAGGTTGAAGGTGTTGATTTTAGAGAAACCTTTAGTCCCGTTGTGAAGAGTTCCATAATAAGAATTGTGTTGTCTGTTGCTGTTTCAAGAAACTGGGAGATTCGCCAGCTCGATGTAAAAAAATGCGTTTTTACATGGTAAACTAAATGAAGTAGTTTACATGGAGCAGCCACCAGGTTTTAAGGACTCTGAACACAAAGATTGGGTTTGTCATTTGCAAAAGTCGCTTTATGGCTTAAAGCAGTCACCAAGAGCTTGGTTTCAGAAGCTGAGTTCACTCCTATTTCAGTTAGGTTTCGAATGTAGTAAAGCAGATACTACACTGTTTTTCTTACATTCTTCTCGTGGCACAATCCTTCTACTGGTTTATGTTGATGACATAATAATTACTGGTAGCAGTACTGTTTTGTTACATGAGATAATAACTTCACTAAGGTGTGGTTGTGCTTTAAAAGATCTGGGTCAGCTAAGTTACTTTCTGGGTATAGAGGCCACATTTACTCCTCAAGGCCTCTTTCTTAATCAGTCAAAGTATATTAAAGATCTCTTGAAGAAAGCACAAATGGAGGGTGTCAAACCTGTTCGCACACCCATAAGTCAGAAGCTGGAGCCCAGCAGTTCAGATCTGACTTATATCGATCCCACTACCTACAGAAGTCTAGTAGGAGCTTTGCAATATGTTACTCTAACTCGCCCTGATATCTCTCATGCTGTTAGTGTAGCATGTCAGCATATGCATCAGCCCCAAGGAATACATCAACAAGCTCTGAAAAGAATACTCAGGTATCTTGCGGGAACATATAACCTGGGAATTTTCTTCACTCCGCAAACCACTCTTAATCTGGTTGGATACTCAGATGCAGATTGGGCTGGGTGCGAGCAAACACGAAGATCAACAACAGGATATTGTGTTTATCTTGGTTCAAACTGCATATCTTGGGCATCAAATAAACAACCTACTGTATCAAGATCAAGTGCAGAAGCCGAATACAGAGCACTTGCTTCAACTGCATCAGAATTGACTTGGGTTGAGTACATTCTTCAAGATATCGGTGTAACATCATTCACTACTCCAGTTCTGTTTTGCGATAATCAAAGTTCTCTACATCTTGCTACAAACCCAGTTTTACATGCACGTACAAAACACATTGAACTTGACTATCACTTTGTGCGAGAGAAAGTTGTCCATGGTTCTCTCATTACAAAATACATCCCTTCAACTCATCAAGCAGTTGATGTTTTTACAAAAGCCCTCTCGTACAATTCCTTTCTGTTTAATCGAGCCAAGCTTGGCATACGATCCTCTCCTGCTCAGCTTGAAGGGGAATGTAAAGGGTAGTTATGTATTTTGTAATACTAAGTATAGTTTTGTTACTGTCAAAAGTGAATATAAATACTCTGCCTGTAGCTCTCTGAAAACTTAATGAGAATGTAACAGTTCATTTCTACACTTTCTATCAACAGATTCTCTCTTTTCTGTTTCCTCGGTTCTGTTTGTTCTTTCTCTCGATCTTGAACTTCTACAATAATAACCAAGACCAGAGGAAGCATTGCTGACGTAAGAAGAAAACTTAAGGAATGGGGCAACAACATTGAGAAGATCATATCCCTCTCAGATTACAGATACGTGGCGACGTTCAAGTTACAGGAGCAAGCCTCTGAGTTCATAACTACCAGATGGGAGGAGGATTACGGATGGGAAACAAAGAAATGGGAAGCCGTGGACCAGCTAGTCAGTAGACGCGCCAACATCGTTATTCGTGGTATACCCATCCAAGCCTGGTCAGAGAACGCAATCTATCAAGTCACAAAGCATCTGGGAGAAATCACCAAGATAATCACGAATATGCAAGATCTCCCTTGTTTTTTGGAAGCACACACACAGCTAGAAACCGCAAGGAGATCGCTCATTAATGATGAAATCTCAGTTGAGGTTGAAGGCGTGGTCCACACGGTTGGAATCATAGAACACTGGACGGAGGTATTACCGCAACATAATCAGGACAACGGTGGTTCCAATCCAGGATCGCCGGTGAAAGCGGCAGAACATAATCGGTGTACAAAAGATGAAATGCCCCCAGTTCAAACGATGCGTTTCAGTGATTACCAAACAAAGAAGACTGGCTCCCCTTTTATTGCTAAAACGGCAACGTTTACACAGATAACAAAAAGCCACAAAAGGCGGGACTTGTTCCAAGATTCCGTCTTCTACGGCAACAGGAGCGGCACAGTAATCTTCATGGCTAAAATTGGACCAGTCCACATTATCGAGGAAATTCCCTCTCACATTTGCCTGCATCTTGCCCGTGATTTGCTCCATAATAGCATTATGCAGGCTCAGACGTCGCATTTTTTTAATGCCCCGATTACCGAGACTACTTTTCCTATTTCCAAACAAACCCCACAATTGCCATCTCTTGACACAACTCACACCCCAAAACATTCTCTCTCTCACAGCCCGACATCCCACTGTACCCTCCCCCCTCCCTCTCCAACTATCTCTCTCACCTACTCTCAAATCTCACCCGTCACTTTACCCCCTCCCCATGCACTCCCCCTCTCACCCAGTCAAACTCACCCGTCACTTTACCCCCCTCCCCATGCATTCCCCTTCTCACCCACCAATCACTTGTCCCACTAACCCCAGAAGCCCACCAACCAAATTCTTCCCCTGGCCATCGAACACCCTCCCACATTTCCCTCTCTACCCTCTCACCCGCAATCTCCAGTCCAGAAATCAGTCTTGAAGTTACTCTCACCCACAACCAAAGCCCAAAGTCTTCTGCCACGGTGATTCCTGTGGCTCAAGCCATCAGCCCAACCCTCATTGCGGCCCAAAGATGTCTGGATTTTGGGAGATCCCTCAATTGTCACTACCCAAATCCTGAGGCCTCGTTACATAATTTTACACAGATTTTAAGAAGAAGCAAGAGGGTTGAAGGAAAACATAGTGCACAGCAACATGGCAAGTCAATTCTGCTTCCACAACGTCAGGGGCATACACCAAAGAGGAAAATGGGCCAAGTTTAAGTGGGAAGTACAGGAAGCCGGCACTCACATAAGGTCTAGATGGATAACGTCAGTGGGGACTTGAGAAGTCATTAGAGGGAAGCGAGAAAAAAGTGATCAAATGGGACTCGTAGAGAATAGCAAAATTGGGATGCAAGCCGATTATACTCAAACCGGAAGAAATCAAGCAACCCCTTCGACGGTGGAGCAACGACATTTACGAGCATACAACAAAAGACTGGTGATTTGAACAAAGACCACTATTTCAATAAAGTCCATAAAGACTCAGACTGGAAAAGAGGCAAAGCTCCATGAGAATAGTGGATTGGAAGACCTTGGTAAATTGACATGATATCAAGGAGACTAGCAGGTCGGAAGGCATTCTCACTCTCAAAAGCTTGGAGAATGGTACTTATAAGTTTGGGCCCTTTGTACTTAGCGCAACAAGACACAATTCTTGGCTAAAATTTGTCACAAGTTTTATACCTTAAGTAGTTTTTCTTTTTATGCTCTTTTTATAGGCGAGAAAGGCACTATGCCATAGTATTGCCATTGTAACTGGATTTTCCAGCAATTATCAAAAAAAAGATTGAAAACCTGGTCCCCAGTGATACACAAGCTGAAATCTAGACTTGCCACAATGGAAAGCAAACTGTCTATCCCGGGCAGGTAAACTTGTGCTAATTCAATCAGTTCTGAACAGTTCCCCGCTCTACTATCTTAGCTGCTTCAAGGCCCCGAAAACAGTCATCACAGAAATATATAAAATTTAAAGAAATTTCCTGTGGAAGGCTGGCTCGAACAAGGGGATTTGTCTGATGGCATGGAAGAGATTGACCCTTCCACGTGAACTTGGCGGAGTAATATTGAACTCCGGAATGCAGCCCTTCTCTACAAATGGTGGTGGAAGTATCAAAGGGACGGTACTAAACTCTAGAAGAAAGTTGTATCATTGATCTACAGGGTTGATATCAAATTACCTCTTTATGACTAGGCCTGGTTTGAGACCAAACCCAAGAATCTCTGGAAGTAGGTCATGGCCATTAGTTCCTGCTCAACGACCAACTCCCAAACTATTGAAACCCATATGTGGTGGCTGCTCCGAGACGGTAAATTAATTCGATTCTGGCATGATAAATGGATAGGAGATCAGTCCCTCCATTCTGCTTTCCCCCCACCTCTTCCTGATTTCAGAACATAAAACTGCCACCATAAGTGATATGGGTTGGTGGAATGGCTCTCAATGGTTCTGGAATTTCACCTGGCGCAGACGCCTATTCACCTACGAAGCTCTAGAAGTGGATAATCTTCTCATTCTAATCGACAACCAACGTCTCCACGATACATCAGATAGAGATGAACTCATCTGGACAGCTTCTTCAGACCTGGTCTACTCAACTAAAAGCTTCTATAGCGAGAGCATCAAGCACAAGGCAAGCCCTGTTCCTTCCTGGCATAAGCTCTTTTGGCTCCGTCTAGCCCCTCCGCGAAAAGAACTACTAGTATGGTTTTTACTCCATGACAAACTGGCCACCAAGGATAAACCATATTTTGAGAATTCCATCCCTATTGCTCAGCTGGGTTGTGTCCTCTGCAACAACTACTTGGAGACATCATCCCATCTTTTCATCCACTGCTGAAAATCCCAACTATGGTCAGCTATCCTGTCATGGTGGAACATCCCAATGGTCTTCCCTAGCTCGTGCTCACAGCTATACGAAATCTGGTGTACCATTCCCATGCCCGCGAGAATAAGAAACCTATGGATCTCCACAATCATACACGTCTTCAACAAAGTGTGGGAAATCAGGAACAAAGTCCTTTTCGAGAAATCCGAGCCAAACTGGGCTGAAGCGGTCTCGGCAGTCAAGCACAATGTGTTGGAATGGGCAAACTCCAAACTCTTGCCTAAGACAATCCCCTTACATGTTTTTTTAAACTCACATGATCTTTTCTCCCTACTTCTTTAAGCCCCTGTATCTGTAATGTTTTCTTTATTCTCAATTGTACGTGTTTATTTTTGGCAAGTGCACCAATCTGGTGCGTAGTATGCCATGGTCTGCCTAGGCATGCTACTTATCAAAAAAATAAAAACATCAATAAAAGTAAAATACCCACAATTAAGACAGACGGATGGGAAAACCTTGCTCAGTTATGGATGTCGGCCAAAAACAAAATTTTTGAAAGAGCATGCTAGGATAATATATGCCTAACTTTGATTTTAGAGATTGTTTTGATGCGGGAAAACTGTTGCCACTGAAACATAGCATGAAATAGAATAACGGTGCTAATCTGCTATTAGGGTGCTCATGGTAAGGTAAACCGCATATGCTGTTAACCGTATACCGGTTAACCGGGTAATACGGTTTTTAAAAATTCGATACCATTACCATTCCATTTACATCGGTTAACCGTATTCAGGTTAACCATTTAGAGTGGTACGGTAACTCAGGTTAACCGAAACCGGGAGTAGTTTTTTTTTTTATGTAAATAACATTGTGTAATGTTAACAAACTAGATAAAAGTGAGCAAATAAAAACAATAAAAAAACTAGAAAGCACCAAGCATTTCATATCATGCATGTGCAAGCATTAGTCTATATAAGTAACATATAACACAAATATTGAATCCACCATTATATAATGCTCAATCATCTAACAAATTCATTATATAATATATAACCTGCATATTTATAATCACAATGACACGAAACAATCCAAGAATATAAGACAAAATCAATTCACGTAGATTCGAACAACATAATTTACAAACTGTTTTATTAACTAAGTGATAGCAAAATACATCTCAAAAGATTTAACAAAACATAATTACAATATACACTATCTATAATGCTTACCTTGCGCTTTAATGCACATAATATATTACGTCATAGGTAAGGAGTATCATTTTTCTAAATTCTAGATTATCTTTGTTCAAATTATCAAAATATAAGTTAAAGGATATACAAAAGACTGACACATAGCAAATAATATTAAAATATCAAAAATCCAAAATTGAAGACTATATGTATATATAAATATATAGTTATATAATATAACCGGTTAACCGCGGTTAACCATGGTATAAAAGTTACATACCGTTACCTAAATCGCATATGTCTAATTATAACGGTACGGTTAACCACACCGCCAAAGACAGTACGATTAATCAGTTAGACGGTACGGTATAAACAGGTTTCAGTACGGTACCGCGGTAACAGATTTTTTTGGCACCCCTATCTGCTATGCGGAGGGAGGATTGAAACTTGCTCATGCCTAAACCCTACTTTTATAAAGTTAATATTGGTGGTGTCGAGAGTAGAGAGTTAATAATTGTGCCCACACACTACATGTTGTCGGACTTGTGAGAAATGACTTTGGGATTTTGAAAGGTGGTTTTAGCGCTAATCTTGGGATTTTCTGTAATGGAATTAAGCAGGGCTTTGACCCTTGGGACTGCTTGATAGGCGGCTTACAAGTGGCTTGAGATGTGGGGCATTAGAAAGTAATGATAGAGTCATATTCTTTCGTATAACCGTACTTTTAGCTATTTAAGATGTAAGTTGTAGCAGAGTGAAAGAAAAGAGTCCAGCCCAAGCTGAGAGCCCAATTGAGTCCACGGTTGAGTAAGTAATTAAGTTTATGTAATAGTCTGGGTATTATTGAGTCCTCTATTAATTACACTTATGCCCAGGTTGTTCTATTCAGTAGTATCCATATGTACAGAAACCTTTACTATAAATAGGGTCTTATGAATACAAACAAAGCAGTCAATATTTCCAAATCATAAAAACCCTATTTTACTAGTAAGTTATAAACTTGGAATTCCAGACTACTGTTCAGACTTGCCGAATTTTGGATTGTAAGAGACTGGATAGCCGAAATCACCCATATTAAACCAAAAGCTAATTAAGTGGCAAATTATTTGACGAAGCTAGCTAGCCTTCTTTGAAGCGCAATTATCTTGATTTTTTGTTCCTTAGTTTGGTCTAGCTTTTCTTACTAAGGACATATTGGATAATTTGATCCTACTAACGTTTTTTTCTACAGCTCCCGGTACTTGACTTGTAAGCGGAAGCCGCTTGTTAGTAGTGATTTTGTGTTTAATTATAATTTTTAGTTTGCCCAGCTTTAAGAAAATGACCCTGTAATGTAAGGCCATAACTATAGACACGCAGGGCCTTCGACTCTATATTCTGGTGGAGGATAACAACTAAAATTATGTATCTAAAATTGAGAGCATGAGTTCTCAAAATATATATATATATATAAATGGATCATTAACGTTACACATTTAAATAATTGGCGGGGTAAATAAAATAAAATACACATACAAATATTTACCAAATTTCGTTTTATTGTGCATACACTGAAAATGGGTAATTTTACTTTTTTTTTTTTTTTTATAATTGTTTCTATCATTAAGATAATACCGCCAAAACCGGGGTGGATGGGGCTATTGACTAGTACTTCCGCCGCCGAATGAAGGTGATGGAATAGAATAGAATCTAGTCGTCATCCTTGTAGTCTTGACTGGTGTACGGACTAAATGCTTCCGCCAGCCACCCTTTCTTCCGCCATGAACACCACCCCATCTCTTCACATATCTCATCATTATGATTAATACTATAAGTTGATATACATCCCCTCCTATAAAACCTTGTTGTCTTCTTCATCACTTCCGCCTCTTTAGCTATGTTATCCAGCATCATACCCACACTCGGTAGCTTAAACTTGCCCGCAACCATCCGCGATAGCCACATGCACCGCAGCTCCGCCGCCTGTAGATTCGATACTGTCTCTGTGTACCCGACGAATGCCATCTTGGGAATCATAGGGTTGATTGTACTACGATACAGGGTGGCATGCCGTGCACGTATTCAAGTAAGCTGTTGTATGGGTGTGGTAGGATCTCCTTGACCTTCTTCTTGCCGTCGTAGCCTGTTGCAAGGATCACGATGTCGGCGGGTATTGTGGTGGTGGTGTCTGATTTGTTGTTGATGAGTTGTATTCCGTTTTCGGTGAAGTGGAAGTCTGTGGCTCGTTGGATTTCAACCAGACCTCTGCTAAGCTTTGCAAAGAAGTTTTCAGGTACAATTGCCATCTGGCATGAAGCGTAGTCCTCTGAGAATGGGTGGTCGGGTTTTATGCCGTATTTCTCTAGCGGCATCACGCTTAGCAGGTAGCTCTCGATGATTTTTGACACTGCTTTTCTCTGTGGTCATTAATTAAATAAAAAAGTGCATTAATTATATGATTATGAGAAATGTAATTTTCATTATTTATCAGTTAGTAGCTAGCTAGCTAGCTAGTGTACGTACCATTGGTGAGAGGAGAAGACAGGCAAGAGATCTGACAAGGCCTTGATTTGGCCTCTCATAGATGAACTGAGAAGATCTGGTAGAATAGAAGAGATAAAAGGGCAAACCCCATATCCAGTAGTGAGGTACGATCCAGTGTGCGGTACGTACCACCATGGTACAAGCTTTCCCACCTGGGCCTGCGTAAATTAATTAGTTGTGATTAATTTGACCATTTGTTTTTGTTCTTTTCTTATAAAATATTCTACTAATCCCTATTATACTCGTCTGTCTGGTCTGTAGTGGTAAACTTGACTCTCGATATCAGAATTCTTTTCTAGGAAAGGAATTCTCATTATCATATTAATACATGTATAGATTCTCTGACAAATTAAATACTCAGAAGTCAGATCGAAGTTTCGTTTGTTTGAGCACCATGCATGTGGTGGATATAATAATTTAAATTAATGTTGTTTTCACGTGTTAAATTCAAACTAAACTTGACTATTGATTGAACTGTAGCTTTTGATCTGCTGTGGAAGTCAATCCAGTTTCCACAGGGATTTTATGGCTGCGCGGGGCCGACCGGCCTAACATCATTAATTATTCTAGTCTTGTTTTTGTTTTGTTTTTTCTCGGGGACACGTGAGGATTTTCTAGTATTTTTGTAAATTTGTGTCCTGTACTGTATCAATTAAGTAGGATTTCTTTTTTTTTTAAAAAAAAAGAAACAAAAAAATAGAAGTCTTAACACAAAAATGGAATGCTATTAAGTTCATGGATGCTTGAAAACCAAATCAAGTTTGAGGGAAAAATTAATTGGATGGATGATTCTTTACGGCAATTAATACAAAAACTTCAGATTAGGCATATATATGAGCTCAGCTGGTTACCATCATTAGCGTCAGCACATTCCGACGCGAGATCAATGGCGGATTTCTTGAAGCCAATAATAGCAACTTTCTTGCCTCTAAGGAGCCCAGTAGCTTCATCTTTGCTAAGCTTGCAGTAGTCAAGTGTGTGAAGCACTTTGCCCTTGAACACCTCAGGACCCTTGTTAAGTGGGAAACTTGGGATCTGAGGTATATCACCGTATTTTCCGACGCAGACTACCACAAACTCAAACGCATACCGCTATATATATAGGGGCAAAAAAAAAAGGAAAAAAATTAAGGTGGATTCATATCTATTCATCAATCCTTTAGATGCTATAAAGCAAAATTCTTAATATGCATGTACACTCGCTCATGCACATATATGGTTAATTTACCTAGCTATAAATGGTATGTTTTAAACTTTCTTCCCAGATGATTTTGCTTTCACTCGCTATTGCATATATATGGAATGGATGGACTCCGTATGCATAATGATTCATCACCCATATATATATATATGTATCATGCATGCATGCAGTGCTACTGTGAAGTTCAAACCCAACATACCTTTTTCTATGCATATATATATATATTTGAGAAATTTCAAGAAAATATACTAATTTTTATGAGTATTATATGTTCTTAGAAACTACCTTGAAAATTGTACAACCAAATCCATCAATAAATAACCAGCTGGGTCAAACACGGGAGATCTAGTTTCATATGCTAGTTATATATATATGATAGTCAGCTGATAGTACCTAGTCAAATTTTATAATAATACAGATGATATTATATATATATATATCTTTAATCTACACCATAATTTTAAGGTTGTACGTAATAACGATGATACTTGACTGGAATTTGAAAGCCCTAGCTAACCTGGATTTCATCAGACCCGTCGACTTTCACGGCGACCTCCCAAACAGGCTCCCCAGTGAAGGTAACATCATACACCTTCTCCATGGCGACGTCGTTTTTGTCCACCGCATCGACGTCATGACCAACGAACTTCAACTCCACAACCTTGGAATTGAATTGGACAAACCTCAACACATCGAAATGGACGGCATATCCATGCAGGTACGCCACTATCTCTTTATTGGTTGGGAAAGTGGCGTTATCGCGGTCCGGCCATGGGTAATCAGAGAACTCAAAGTCACAGCGTGGAGTCTGGAGTCTAGTGGAGTGGAACGAAGCATGCTCCCAAACACCACCTATCTTGTCTGTTGCCTCAAACACAACTGGATCGTACTGCGCTAGCTGCTTTGCGGCTGCTATGCCGCTTATTCCTGCACCGATTATGGCCACCTTTGACAAAACTGCAGTCATTTCGAACTCAACTCTTAATATATATATATATGGAATGCGAGATGATCTTAATTCGTTTGTTTGGTTGAGCTAGGCAGGCGGCTTAGTTTTGGATTAAGAACAAGAAGAAGAGCGATGTATGCACTATTCTTTGAGAAAGAGGGCAGCTGATTGTGCTGTTATATATAGTAGAGCTAGAATGAGGGGTGTGGTATTACTATTAATATGTGTCCAAATCGTTCCTTAATTTCTCCATTCTGTGAAAGTTGTAGTAAATTTCGATACTTTCAAAATTGACTAATACTACTCTAAAATGCCCTCGAGTATTGCTTCTGTTGCAAGTGCGTGTTTTTGAATATTTTATGGCATAAGTATGAGTATTTTCTTAGAAGTGACCGAAATATTACAACTCTTAACTATTTTATTATAAGGAACCACAAAAAAAGTTTAATAATTCACCATAAATTTTGGTTTTGAAACTCAAAAACATGAATTACTAAGTAAGTCTAGCTCACAATATACTATTTTTTATTCAGATATTATCATTTTTTAATAAAAATATCTAAAATACTACACAAATATAAATTTTTATATTGAAATATAACAAATAACTAAAAAGATATAAAATTACATTTTTTTAAAGATATAAAATTACTAATTCTTTAATATTAAAACATACATAAAACTTTAGAGGAACTATTTTTTTCTCTTTCATTTCTTTATCTTATTCAATTAGTTATCATATTTTATCTTTAAATATTCATAATGATTAAATATTACAATATGGATATAATTGCTTTAGGAACTATCTATCAAAAAATCGAAAATGAATGTGATCAGAGCGACCAGTATTCAAATATATATATTAGATTGAAGTGAGGTTCAACTGAAGATCCTTGTGTGATCCTATGAGAAAAACATGTACGGTCAATAGACGGCGTGTGAACTTGTCTTCTGTGCTAGTATATATAGGTTTCGTATAATTAAACAGTTTTTTTTATAATTAAGGCATAATGCCATTTTATTAATGCATAGGGAGGAGTGACATATAATGACCCTCATTAAAACCTCCAAAAAATTAAATTGTTACATACATATGCGCGCATCTTATTATGCGTGTGTACAACGTTGACAAAAAAGAAATTGCTTAATTAAAATATTCGTTACCCTTTGAGAATTCTACTGATTTTTCATTATTGAAGAAGTCCACTGCTGGGAAGATGAAAAGGTGGGTATACATATTTCCACAAAGCTAACATATACTAGGTAGCTGCTGGATTTTTTCCCGAAGAGAGTCAAGGCTTTTGTCTTTCTTCTCTAGCAAGAGAATTATAATTTCGAAGAGTTAAAAAAGCTCCTAGTATAATTTCTGAGAAGGAACATGAGGATAATGATGTTGGAATATATTATAATATTGCTAGCTAGAGACCAAGTTCATCAAGTTATACTAGCTACGGTCCAAAACTAGTTTTCCACATGTACTAAATTCATGATCACTCATTAAACATGGAGCTTGAAAGTGCATGCCTAGGATTATTCCTTATTTGGTTGTGTTTCAGCCGACTCATTAACCTACTTACTTCTAGTCATGCATATGTACAAAATCCGGGTTGGACTCAATTAAGATCAAATGCATGTGCTTGGAAATTCTCTCTTTTGTGATCTTACTGGTCTCTTCTAGAACGAGATTGGGTTCCTAATAGACAAATTGATCAAATACATACTCTATATAAGTAATACGACACCCTACTGTGTCTTTTAGCAATATCAGAATTCTTTTTTTTTTTTTGAATAAAGGATGTGTATATATATATAAGAGAAAATGTAGCGTTAGATACATAGAAACCCTATATATCTGATAACTATCTGAGGGAATCTCTCCTAGGGTGAAGGAAATACAAAAGCTCCCTCTACAGGAGAACAAAAAAAACAAAGAGCTAATACAAGACAACCCCATCTGGTGGACAAAAAGCAGCGTGGAGCTGATCAAAGGAGCATAGAGCTAGAACAACAACAACCCCAGCTAGAGAACAAACCACACAGAAAAACAGGCCAAAAACCATGTACAACTATCAAAAAAGGAGGACGCTCCTAGGAGCAGAGCACCCTATCCAGCCAATCGAAGTCTGCGCTGGGACGATTCATCTTGATCCAAATAATGGCTTTAGTTGCAGCTTTGATGTCAGTGATAATGAGGGAGGGGACTCTGGATTGGTTGGTCATAGCTCGCTTGCACCGTTCTATCCAGATAAAGTAAATAACGTTTGCTACAGCTGCTCTTCTCACAAGGTCCATCGGTCGGCGTCTTTTGCAGTAGCGAAGGATCCAAGCTGCGCAGTTACGAAGGCTTCTTCGGTTAGTTGGGATCCCTAGCCAGTCGCAGATGTTCCACCAAACCCTGCTGTAACACCCCCTATGGGTAACTATCCAACAACCTAGCTCTCAAACCATTCAAGCTTGAAAACTAACCATTTTAGGCCCTTAATCCTCACTTGGGCTTAAAAGTGGAAGGCCTTGTTGTTGTAGTCAATCCATATGTATCCTTATAAACCATTCACATTACTACTCATATCCCGATGTGGGATGGGGGTATTACATACTCCCCCACTCAAAGAACGCGACGTCCTCGTCGTAAGCCTAACCTCCAAGTCTCATGGACCTCCTCGGTAGGTGTCAGGTCTTCCATCCCGACACGGTCCCGAGTCGGCTCTGATACCATTTGTAACACCCCCTATGGGTAACTATCCAACAACCTATCTCTCAAACCATTCAAGCTTGAAAACTAACCATTTTAGGCCCTTAATCCTCACTTGGGCTTAAAAGTGGAAGGCCTTGTTGTTGTAGTCAATCCATATGTATCCTTATAAACCATTCACATTACTACTCATATCCCGATGTGGGATGGGGGTATTACACCTGCAAGAGTACCTGCAATGGAAAAAAGATGGTTGCTTGTCTCTTGAGCACGCTCACAGAGCCAACATCTGTTAGCAAGATATATGCCCCATGATAGGAGCTTATCACAGGTTTTAAGTCTGCCTTTCAGAGCAACCCACAATATAAATTTAGCTTTAGGGATAGACCAATTTTTTCAGCAAATATTGTACCATTGGAATCTCTAGGGGGGGACAGAAATATCCTTATAGAACAAGTTAACGCTGGGACGGGAGGGATAGGACCTGAAGAGGGAAATGACATCATTGGACGAGCCACATTGCTTCACCCACCAGTCCCTGGCATGAATAATAACTTTCCAAGTCCAGGGGTTATTGCCCTTAGCAGTAATCATCCAAATGGTGCTAGGGTTATGAAGGAAGAACTTATGGATCCATTGGATCCAAAGGCGCTCCTTATCGTGAGTGATGGTTGAGATGGTCTTGAGCATGAAACACACATTCCGTTTGTGTATGTCCTTGAGACCCAGACCACCATTCTTCTTGGTATTAGTGATAGTGTTCCAGGCCACAGGAGGGGTGGCGTTATTATCAGCCTCTCCAGACCAGAGGAAAGACCGGAGGCAATTAATGATTCTCTTGATGACGTTTTTAGGGATAGAGATGCAGGAGGCCCAGAAACCAACTACGCCAAAAAGAGTACTCTTAATAAGGGAGAGCCTGCCAGCAAAGGAGAGGGATTTACTCCCTCAGGAAGTTATAGCTCTTCGAATGCTGTCAATGAGGGGATTAAAGTCAGTAGCTTTAGGCTTCCTAGTAGTGATTGGGATGCCTAGATAGCAAAAAGGAAAGGAACCCTGATTAAACCCCGTTAATTGAACAAGTGATTCCGTAAGGCCGGGTTAACCCCTCCCAGGAAAATGTCAGATTTAGCAGGGTTAAGCTTAAGACCAGAGGCTTCTGAGAAGAGATTGACTTTGTTGAGCAAGGAGTTTATAGAGCTTTGGTCACCTTTACTGAATAGAAGGGCATCGTCGGCAAAGAAGAGGTGGGTGATACGGAGGGATTTGCATGAAAGGTGATAGTGGAAGTCGGAGGAGGAAGGGAGCTGGTCGAGCAACCGAGAAAGCATATCCATAACAAGCACAAAAAGGTAGGGGGAGAGAGGGTCACCTTGGCGAAGGCCTCGTTCCCCTTTGAAAGAAGCTGAGGGCGATCCATTTATGTTGATCGAGAAGGAAGTGGAGGTGACACATTGCATAATCCAGTTGCTAAAGTGAGGGGGGAGATTGAGGAAAGAGAGTGTCCTGGAGGAAATTCCAGTCCACGGTATCAAAAGCCTTCCTGATATCCATTTTCATAGTACACCGAGGGGAAATGTTCGCCCTCTGGTAGTTTTTCATAAGGCACGAGCAGAGCTGGATGTTATCAGAGATAAGGCGACCTTTAATAAACGCACCTTGGCTGGGATCCACAAGAGAGGGGAGGGCGTTCTTGAGCCTATCGGCCAGAATTTTGCTAATGAGCTTGTATAGAGTATTACAGCAAGAGACAGGTCTATAGTCCCCCGGGGAAGAAGCATTGTCAGTCTTGGGGATAAGGGTGATTAGAGTCGCATTAATCTCCTTAAGCAGTCAGCCACTGTGGAAGAAGCTTTTGATGGCACCACAAATGTCGTCACCAATGATGCCCTAGGTTGCTTTAAAGAATTTAGCGGTGTAGTCATCCGGGCCCGGGGCTTTATCGTCACCAATAGAAAGGAGGGCAGATCTAATGTCATCATTCTCAACGGGCCGGGTTAAGAGAGACCAAGATGAGTGGTCGAGGGTACGCACGTTATCCAAGGAGAGCTCAGCGAAGGAGCGAAGGGGAGGAGCCCTGGAGCCAAGGGTTTGACGGAAGTGGTCGACAATACAGTTTTCAATGTCAATAGGGTTTTGGAGGGTCTCCCCTTGATCATTCGTAAGAGAGGCGATTGAGTTTTTATTCCTCCTAGCCTTTATGACCCTATGGAAAAAGGTGGTGTTTGAGTCAGCCCACTTAAGCCAGCGTGTTTTGGAGAGCTGACGAAGGAAAAAAATTGTATATAAACTAACAATCGTGTGCTTAATGACGTGTCCAATTAGTAGTAGTCCATCGGAACCCTAAGTATGGACTCAGCTGCCTCTAACTTGTATATATAACTTGCAGCTTCTCACTTGGAAACAACAAAATATATATATGACTCTAGCTATAAAGTAATTAATATAAGACGATAGATGTTGAATTTTTCTGTTCATTCTGTAAATTAGCTATGTCAATATCCCATGTTTAAATGTTCAATTTATGATTAATATATACATGTACGAAACTACATACGGTCGGTGGTATATGTGTCCATCTATGATTTTGTTTAATAACTTATTATAAGTGGTTGGGAAGAAGTCTAATATTCATCTATCTTTGATACTAGTAAGTATATACCGATCAAAGTTTCGTCTTTATTCTATATATAATCTACTATAGATATCGAATTTCAAAACATTTTGATTCTTTGACTGGTGCTATCTCTCACGGGAACAAGTGAAATGATTAAGCTATTGCTATCTTTATTTATTATATATTAATTCAATAAAACTTACTTAATGTTCTTTAATTAACTACTATAATCTAAGGTATATAACAATCTTTAGCTACAATTAATAGTCTCTAGGCTAGCCCACAATTTGCCAGACATTAGTGATTCGTCACTTGTGTGACTTGCGTGATTCCTTAATTTATTAATTGGAGAAACTCATGATCTGCCGGCAAACTGAGATGGTTGGCCGGGGTCTTTACTCATCATCATAGAAAATGCAGTACTGCCCCGTGATATATAGTAGGTTTTTTCCAAATAGAATCAAGGCTTTGTGCAACATTTTTCTAGGAAACTTCCATTCGGAAAGTTAAAACTTGTAGAAATGAATGATTTATCAGAACTAATTAACATGAGGATAATGATGTCGGGAATACTATACAATTCGCTGTAGCCAGAGACCAAGTTCATCAAGTTATAAAGCTACCTAATCATGGTTGCAGATTGATTATTCCAAAGAGAGGGGGTTGTCGACGTGATATAATAAACATGAAACTCCTACTTTCCTACACACAAAAAGAAAAAAAAAACATGAAACTTGAAGTACCCTGGATTATTCCTTATTTGGGTACGTCATACGTGTTTAAACCGACTCATCTTCCTACGTACTGAGATGTATGACTAAAAGGCATGGAAAATCTATCTTTTGCAACCTTATAATCCTGGTCTTTCTCCAAATAGGTGACTAAATCGACAGCGACATTGATGCTTGATGATGACAAGTCGATGTAGTAGTCAGTTGGCATGGCACCCTAAGTATGAACTCTTAAGAAAGATCAACAGACAACAGTCCCCCCTCTTTCTACTTGTAAAACTTGCAGTTTCTCTCTTTGGAATAATTGGCCGATCGAGAGAGCATAAGAAGACAAATGGAGATTTTTTCTGTTCATTCTTTTAAATTATGTACGAATGGTCGGTGGTATAAGAATAAACACGCAACATTGATAGTATCCAGTACAAATAAATATACCCATCAGATTTTAGTACTTATTCCATAATTGGTGTATATATATATATATAGGTTGAGGTGATTTTTAAAGAATCAAGGAATGAAATGACTTTTTGGACACTTTTCCTTACAGTGCAACACCAGTTTGGATTTCTAACAATCCATCATATCTAATTTATAGCCATAACAATTACCTACCAAACTTATAAAAACATGTTCCCACCATTCACATCATCCTTAAACAAAACCAGTTGACCAAACAAACAAACAAAAACTCCTCTGTTACTATGTCAATTGAGTGATGCAGGTATCATAGTGAGATACGGATCACAATTTCGGTAACCATGGCCAGTTGACAAAAAACAAACATAAAGCACGAGCGGTACATTGTATTTCCAATAATTTCAAAATTTCAATCCAACGGTACAAGGCGAAACACACACATATATATATATATACACATTGGATTCCCTTCTATATACGAAAGACAAGTAAAAGTTTTCCAAAAAAAACTGGTTATCAAATAGATATTGAAATAGTTGAATCTAAAAGACAGGAAAGTTCACGGGATACCACTAAAAAATTTTCTAATTCACAAAGCACCACGGTTTTTTTAAAAGTTTTTCGGATACCACAAAAAACTTTCAAAATTCACAGGATACCACAATTCAGTAACAGACGTTAAATCGTTAACTTATGTGGCGAAAAGACATGTTTGTTTTTGGGGTCTCTAACGTTCAACGCGCCGCGTTGAACCCTAATTTTATTCCGATTATGTCCAACCCTAATTTCATTCCGACACAGAAAATCCCAGGATAAATCTCATTCATTTCGCATCTGTAATCCTAGAATTTCAAACCCTAATTATGTCCCCAAATTGTGAATTGCAACCCAGAATCTCAAACCCTAATTTTGCCCTAAATCGCGAATCGCAACCCATAATCTCAAACCTTATTAATGCCCCCTTTTTTCGATACCACTTTGATCCCTAAATCCCGAAATCGATATTCAGATTTGGATCTCTAATCCCATCCCCTTTTTTGAATTGAAACCCAGAAAACCTAGAACTTTGAAACCTAATCCCGTCCCCATTTTGAAATCCGCACCCAGAACTTTAAACACTACTACGATGAGTAGAGCGCGTGGGTTGACCAGACTACTTTTACGAAGAAGTTTCAGTTTACAAGATACCACACATTAACTTTATACTTCACAAGATACCACCAAACAAAATTTAAATTCACATGATGCCACAAAAAGCGGTCTGAATCTTCCAACAACTATATTTCAACGGTAAATTTTTTCTCTCACCTATTCTAACGGTTACTTTTGTCAATTACTGCCCTACTTAAGCCATTCAAGTGGTTGTATCTATGCACAAACACTCATGGCTTCATCAAACACCTCCCAAATCTTGTTTACAACACAAATCAAATACTACTAGAAAAACAGCAATTACCGACTGAAAATTTGGTCAAAAATTTCTAAAAATCGGCAGGAATTTTAATTACTGACGGACTCTCGACCGAAACGTAACAGTCGGTAAACTACTCGTCGGGAAATTACTCCCGACCGAAAAGTTAATCGGTCAGTAAATTACCGACTGATTTACGACCGTTTTCGTGGTCATTATATCCCGACCATTCTGTCGGTCACTAAATTCCTGACTGATCAACGACAACCTACCGACCACACACCTCATAGACAATTTCCCAACCAAAACACATTGCCGACCAATTTTTGACAAAACTTTCGGTAGGGAATTTATTTACAAAATAAAACCAATAAACCTGGAAATTGCTATATCAATCACCAGCAACTATTGACAACACCTGTTCAATGCTCACTAAATTCAATTTCATTCAAGTCTCATACCTGCTAGCAAAATATTTTCACCTGGTACTAAGATCAAATCTTAACCAACAATGCTCACAACTTCATTACCAAGTAAAAGACCAAATATTAATAATATTAAATATTCTAGAGTTTGAATACAAAATATATAACAGCCTATTAATGAACTGAAAGATCAAATCCCTGATAGATAGATAGATGTTCAAAGTACCGAAGTCAAGAAGTAGGACTAATGTATCTTAGTATCACCACCTACAAAACAAATCACTAAGTTCTATTTCTCTAAATAGCACCACTTGTTTCAGCATTTTGTGCAGTAGAAGAGGATGTAGCAGTATGTACACCCATGCTAGACATCATCGCTTCCATCCGCTGTTGAATTCGAGCCTCCATATCAGCTTGTGCCTTCAAGTGAGCATTCATCTGAGCCTCCATCTGAACTTGCAGCTGAGATTGAAATTGAGACTCCCTTTCCCACATCTGAGTTTGCATCTGCAACTCTCTTTCTTGCATCATAGCTTGTAAGTGTGGTGTTCCTGCAGAGATGAACGTTTCACACAGTCAAAAATCTGTGGGGAGAGCTTACTACAACTGCTGGGAGTGTGACTTCTTCCAATAGTGGGCACCAATTATGCAAGATAGATACAACACCCGGTCTAGAAGATATGCCAGATGTTCAACATCATACTCTAACAACTCCAACAACCAGAACCAGCATTCCAATGCTTTTTCTGTTCAATCTCACCTTCCACCACAACAAGGGTTGATGTAACACCCCTACTAACTCGACTCCTAATTGTCGTGTAATCGTCGTACTTAAACATTAAATCGCAGCGGTATATAACAGACTGTTGTTCTAATAGTGTTACCGTCATCACTCGCCCATACGAATGATAACGCGTTACATGATAATCAACATACGAAACGTATTCCCGCAGTGACCACAAGAGATAGATAGTAGTGCTTAAATAGAACTAAAATATATACATCATAAGTCCGTCTTATACATAAACCCGTACACGTGAGCGTCTAACGAATATACACCTCAGTTTACAAAACCCGAGTCCAAAATAACAACCGTATAAGTCCGTACCAAGTCTATCCAAAAGTGTCGCTAAACAACAGTCGCGCCCCGCGTCGACCCACAACTAGTCTCCTGAAAATAAACATGGTTGTGGTATGGAATCAGCCCCTGCTGAGTATGCTATCACATGCCCCGTCATGCCTCCTCAAACCCCTCAATTAATTGGTCGAGAGCATGAGATTTGTTACATGCAATACCGTTTTAATATTTAAACTGTAAAACAAATAATAGTAATAACCATATAACAAACACAACCATTATCATGCATTTCACACAACATAAACCACACAGTATAACCAGTGAACAACAAGGCGGAACAACGAGAATTATAAACGAGTATAAATTCCCGTCCCTGGCATACAAGCCCAATATTGTTCGCCAATGTACGAGCTAACAAACTGTCGTAATTGTTCAGTTATACCTAGTGACAACGTCTCGTTAGAACGACGTGTCTCTAATACCCATATGTTATGGCGGGTCACCCACGGCAGTAGCCACTCTAACGGTAGAGTCTTCGACCAACGAACCGTTCTAGTTCGCAGGAAATTTCCTTGATACTTACGGACCCGTACGCGAACATCCTAGTATCGTTTTTGTGATCACAACACGTACCAAGAGCCACATCCTCCTAGGTTTGTTCATCTATACCATCACATCGCATTACCAATTTTCTAACATAGTAGACTAAGGTCGTTAGTCCAATCTGAAGCATATAACTCGGGATCCAGTGTTAGATACGAGAGCGGTGTTAGAAAAGGCCAATGCTCCGTATTTAAGTCTCGGATAATATATATATCTTATTATCCTAATGCTACAACGCTTTTCTGACGTTCCTTATATTACACATGTAAGATAGCATCATAGCAGCTAGTTCATTTTATATGTAGGCTCATATATACGAACCAATACTGTTTTCGCAAAAACAGTAAATAATAAGCAGCTGAAATTTATAGTTCATGCATATTTATTCACACATTCAGACATTCAATCTTATCACAGATTCACAGAAGTTTGAACTGAGGAAGCCCTCAGAGACACGTAACAACATACCGTGCGCCGTGAATATAAGACCGTGGAGTATGAATCAGCTAGATCCGATGCTCCTCGAGTCGTCTCTAACAATCTAATAATATGTATAACACTACGCATCAGAAATCTCATACCGACTATACACTACAGCACTCCGTGCCGTTGCTAGTCCATCCCGGTTTATTCCCCGTCGTTTATTAACTAACGTTTCTGGGTTTTCGGGATTAATTTACGTAGCGTTTATTTTGCATGCATGGTCACGTTCGCATGCATATAACTATACACTTGTATATTATATAGTTTGTCACTATACTACATGTATAATCTTGATCATATATTATACATCCTACCTTAGTATTTATTTTTCTAAGGTTAGTTTATCCAAGTGTAAGTATTGTATAATTCATATTTTAAAAGTACTTTGAATTATATAACTCCTTATTATTTCATGTACAACATAACATTAGAATTTCTTAACTAATGTTCATGGTTCTTTTCTTCTTATCTTATATCATTTTAATTAGGGATAATTACATCCCCACCCATGACCTATAGCGAAATTACATCCCCCACCCACGATGTTTTGAAAATTACTTTACGCACCCATGACATTTGTTCCGTTTTACATTCGTCACTGATTTTCGATTTTCCATCCACTTAGTCCAGATGTCACGATTCTAGTGGATGACTGTTCAAGAACTGAACCGGGACGGTTTAGGATGGTTCAGGATGAAAAAAAAAACAAAAGAAAAAAAAACCCTCCCTCCCTCGACTCCCTCTTCTTTCTCGACCCTTTCTTGACTCCAGCACTGTACATCCGTCCCATGGATCAATCAATCAAACAACCCATCTCAATTTTGTATATGCCCACAATGCCCAACAGACTAATTCCTTTAATTTGTATCTGGACCAATCCTAATGGAAATGCATGCACAAACCAAGATACATAAAGGGCAATCAATGAAAAATCCCATCTTAATTGTGCAGATACCCACAACTCCCAACAAACCGAAACACCATTCCTTTCATTTCTATCTTGACGAACGAAAACCATATCGAGATGAACAAACCAACTTACAAAGGGGATGACAAAAACCATCTCATATACTAAAATTTTTGAGATTCAAGCAACCAAGCCAAACTTTCAAACAAACAAAACAACAATGAAAGGCTATTAAAGTTTCTTTAGATGTAGAAGCAATAGCCAAAAACATGAAAGCAGAGCATTCCAAATTTATCAGACTAGAAGAACAACGTCCATCCTCCCGCCTGCATATTTAGTTTGCTCTACTGTACATCATGTAGCATACCGCTAACCAGCAGCCACAACTACCCCGGTTGAAACAGCACCAGCCGCAACCAGGGGGAATAGCGTCGCCTTGGTCTGCTCCTTCTCCGCCCCACCATCAAGCTCTCTGTTCCGATCTTCAGCCGCCTCTGATGCAAAAAACCCATTCATCCCGCCACGCGCAACTTTCTCCATCAGCCCTGCTATTAGCGCCTCCGATTCCTCCGACTTTTTGGCCAGCTGGACAACCTTCTCTACCATCTCTTTCACTATCTTCTCTGACATCTTAAGTTCAACTTGTAGCGCAACCATGGTGTCCTCCACGTCAATTTCACCTGCCTCAGCTCAGATATCTCCTTCTCCGCTTCACTAATCTTCACCTTCATACGCTCATCCGACTCGGATTTCTCTCTCATCAGTTCCCCTTCTCTATTCTCCAACTCTTGCACTGTCTTCTCCATCTCCTCAATCTTCCCTTCGCCATCTGATCTCAGCCGCTTCAATTTCTCGGCTTGACTGCTATTTTGTTCTGACAGAGGCACCCTAGAATCGAGAAAGAGTCGAGAAAGAAGAGGGAGTCGAGGGAGGGAGGGTTTTTTTTCTTTTGTTTTTTCCATCCTGAACCGGGACGGTTCAGTTCTTGAACAGCCATCCACTAGAATCATGACATCTGGACTAAATGGACAGAAAATCAAAAATCAGTGACGGATGTAAAACGGAACAAATGTCATGGGTGTGCAAAGTAATTTTCAAAACGTCATGGGTGGGGGATGTAATTTCGCTATAGGTCATGGGTGGGGGATGTAATTTTCCCTTTTAATTATGATATTATATGGTTATTGAACCATATTGTATTTCTCAATCCATAACATATATTTATTTATATATATGCATTATGGGACCATTTATTATATGGCAAGTCTTTATAATATATTCATTCTCTTTTAATGAATGTTTCTTATATTATAAATTTTACACCCTTATAACATTCAAAACCATATTATAAATTCTTATTCTAAAATACCCATTATTACTGAACAACACTTATGTTCTTTAATATTTACAAAATCCACCATATTATTTATATAATGTTACATTATAGTTATATAACATATATCATGACATTATATCATTAAATCATTAAAACCTATAGTTATAAAATGTTATAAAATACCAAACAACCCCTTTTGCTGCCGGTTTATTTAATTCCACCAAGGTTTCAGAAATTACATAATCACCCCAAATATTATTTCTTTGTCACACTTATAATATATATATATCTTATATTATATAATTTAAACCTTAATATAATTATAACTATGGTTATAATCCTTTATAATTGCCAAACAAACCCTATGGTCTGTTCCAATTTAATTCTCACCTCTCAACTTTCTAAATTTACCAAATCACCCCATTTTATAACATATAGTTTCCTAATGTCATTAAAACTATATATTATACATATATCTTATTAAAACCTCATATATAATTCCAAAAATTACCAAACTATACCAAAAAGGTTATAAACATCATCCCTAACCTTATACTTTTAGTATTTACGGTTTTTACCCCATATGTTACCCAAATGTAACAATGATATAAGATATCATATATTATACTTATATAATTCATACTAACTCCAAATTTAACCAACGAAATTCCTAAAAATTCCTAATAACCCAAGGTCTGTTCTAAACCCCATTTGGTACCCTTAAGTTTCGGAAATCACCATTTCACCCCAATACTTATATATCTTTTATAATTTAATAACTAACTTAATATAAGGTAGTATTTTAATTCCATAAATTTCCAAACTTGGTCAAAGTCTCCTATATAGTTAACCTTGACTTCTAAATTCCATTTTGAGCCCAAACTCTCGGTAATCACTACCTATACCCCAAACTTTCCTATTTTTACAAATTTGACACAAAACTTTATAAAATGTTATAATTTTTATTTTAATTCATTTAAAACCCTAAATTTCTTTTATTAAAGCCAATGACTTCATATTTTACTAGTAATTATCGGTTGACCCCAAACTTAATGCTATAAGCAATAATTAAATTAAATAAGCTTTTAAACTTAAATTAAAATGGCCTAATGACATGGCCTTATTACAACTTTTCTTTATATTATAAAATTACACATAAATAGCTTAAAATTAATGTAAACTCTCAGCCTCACCACCAGTTCTTCCAATATTACTAATTCTTCCACATAATGTCATAATTTGACCATTATGTTAATTAAATCACTTAAATGACTAGCTTATATTATCTAAGTCATTTCTGGTCACACTTAGGTTAAAAATAACCATTTTAAATACTCCACTCTCGGCACATATATTATATGAACTGAGAAATCATATAAACATAAGGTTAAGGTATTTATACCTTAATTTAGGTGCCTAAATGCTCTAAACCCTCACCTTAGCTTGGAAGAGAAATTATCTCAGCACTTCAACACGTTTTATACACCAAAATAAGATATGGTTACACTCCAAGCATGAGCTAACCATAAGGAACAAATTAATGTAAGATTTAAGGCAAATATTACCTTAAAATGGAAAAGCTAACTCAAGGAACTTTCGGCCTATATACAGGAAACCAAAGGGTGTTAAAATCACCATAAAAACATGGGGAATACCAAGATGACAGCAAGGTTATATGGTAATAGGTTTTACCTTGGCAAAATGCCTTAAAGTATGGATTTTTCTCTTGTTTTAGGCCACTCTTGATCAAGGGGGTTAACACACTGAAATAACCTGATAATGGGGAGATAATGAGTGAATAAACTCATGGAAATCAAGTAAGGAAAACCGGATGGAGAAAGGAAAACCTTAAGGTATGTTTTTACCTTAAAATGTAAATTTTGACCACCTTGGTCCCTATTGTTGCTTCAGCCGATAATAGCCCTTAATCAAGGTTGAAAATACTGAGATTGAGCCAAGGAAAGTGATATATTATTAGCTCCATGTGTAGGTAATGAAGAGATGAAGAAAAGGAGCTAAATTATGACTTAAACCATTACCTTAGGTGGGAATGAGTTGGATTTCCCTTTATTGCTCAAGAACAAGGCTTGAGAGGTTCTGAATGAGCAAGGTACTCAGATGGAATGGGACAAGAGGAAAGAGAAGAGTTGATTTTGTGTTTTAAGGAATGAAAAGTATTAAATGGAATAGTAAAGTGATGATTCACTATATTGGCAAGATATTTTGCCTAAAGCAAGATGTGCTGTCCTCCTCCTTTAATGCTGCCACCTTACTTTAGCTAAAGATGGGTCAAGTCTTGACCCTTGACTTGGCTTAGTCAACTTTACTTAAAAATGCACTATTTCAGTTACTATTCATAAATGAATGCCATATTTCTTATTTGTTTTTTGTAATCTTTGAATTAGACCTTCTAATGTGGTACATTATAGTTAATTTGTATAACAAGGTGTAATCCAACCCCTAACACCACTCAAAACCCTCTTAGAAAGTCAATTTTCCTCAAAAACATGCCTTAAGGAGTTTTAAGCACAATTTGTGTTAGAACATGTTTTTGAGCTTGCTTTCCTTCGAGAATGGTTTATGGTGTTCATTACTTAATTATTACTTAGAATCCACTTTGGATCCTAATTAAGGTCATACAATCTCCATGGTTTCTTAAAGCACAATTTTGGCTTTACCTATCATAAGGCATGTTTTTGCCTTGTTGAGATCTTTAGATTGTTCCCCAAATGGTATTTAGATGATTATTAATATTCTTAGATCATTAATAGATCATTTAATTAAGTTTTAGAGGTTAGGGGTATTTCAGTTGATGACAGAATGAAGATTAGCCAACATGTGAGAGGAGATAAAAAAGGAACTAAAAGTAGAAGTAAAAGCCAACATAAAACGGTGTTGTTTTGCCTTTGTAATTTTTGTGGCAACAGTAATATGCATTCAAAAGATGTAGTGCAATGTTTATGGATTAGGCAACAATAAGTTAATCTTTAAGGATTATGCAGCAATGTAATGTAAGGAGTTTCATTAGCAATGTAATAAAATATTAAATTTTCATTTCAGCACAAGTGCTTAAATTTTCAACAGTCATTACATTAAATAACAAATTACACCGGATTCACAGAAGCAGTCCAAAATAAAAAGAAGTATCATTTCTCCAAAAACCAACAAAGGTAGCCATACCCATACTACCAAATACAGAAGCTATACCAAAACAAGAAAAGGTACCCATACCCATATTTCCAAACACATAAGCTGTACCAAAAAGGTGTATCTACACCTAAGCTTTCAGTTTTCCAAAAAATTACCTAAGATGTCCAAAATCCCAAAAACAGAAGCAAAAAACAGTACCAACACATAATTGTAAGACTTCATTGTCCACCCTTGTTGACTATTTGTTTATTTCTTCCTTTTCGATGCATTGATGGATGAACCAGCAACACTTGTTTCAGCCCCTTCAGCCTTTCTTTCCTTAGCAGTTGGGCCCCCTTTGTAAGTCCTCTTGTTATGACCATACGACTTGCATTTAGTACACTTATTTGCTCCTCGCTTCCTCTTCAGTTTTTTGTTTTCTTCTCTCCTTCGGGTTCGTGCTGGTTTCCCAATTCTTCTCTTTAGTATAGGATGGTGGTGTTCTATCCCCACGGATACACTCGTTATCTTGTCCGGCTGAAGCCACGAGTGGTGTTGAATTAACCCTAGCATTTGGATCATCAAGCGGGACATCCATGTTATCATGATCGATATTCAGTTCATCATTTTCTGTGGTCTCATGATCAACCCTTTCACTTTCATATTCCGCACCAAAATTCTGCTAACAATCAGTGTCAGCATCCTTAAAACAAACATCAACCCTTTCACTCTCATTCGGTGCCCTTTCACCTTCATAATGTTGAGTTTGTTGTGTACATGGGGGCGGTGACGGAGGTGATGAAGCTTGTGGTTGTGTACATAAGGAGGTGGTAGAGGTGATGAAGCTTGTGGTTGTGTTTGTGAGGTGATAGGTTCATCTTCTTTAGTTTGGGGAGATAGTGATAGTGAAGGTGATGGTGTCTGTGTTTGTGAGGGGATATGTTCATCTTCAGGTTCATCTAGTGACAATGAAGGTGATGAAGCTTATGCTTGAGTATGTGAGGGAATAGGTTCATTTTCTTGCTCTCTAACTTCAATGGAGGTCACCTTACTATACAAAGTCGACACCCTACTTGGTTCCTCATCTGAATCAGAATCAATTTCCATCATTGGTGGTTCACCAGGGATTTCAACTTGAACATATGCCTTTTTCCTAGGTGGAGCTAGTTTAGAAAAGGGATGTGAAGACTTACTTTTCTGAGAAAAATTGTCCTTATCGCTTGAATCATCCATAGATGAGTCCGAACTATCGGATACCCATCACCATCTTCACTGCCTCACTTGGTACCTCACTCTCTTCGATAGTTACTTGAACTTCTACCTTCTTCGTGTGTTGCTTTAGCATCGCCTGAAGAGTTTTCGCTTAATCTCGACCTTCCTCTTTGAGATGGGGTCATACTTGAACACGGGATTTTTAGGGGGTAGACCACATAGTTGATTCTCTGCTTCGTGGTGGGTGTCTCACATGAACTGGATAATGTCGAGGTGTGACGCTTTTTTATCTTCAACCCGGTAGTCAAATTTAGAGTCTTTGAAGTTGAACACCACCCACAACCCACCGCATCTACCCATCGTGACATTCTGAGTTACAATTCACGATTTGGGGATAGAATTAGAGTTTGAGCATCTGGGTTACGATTCATGACTTATTTGTATGTTTTATGTATGAATTCCGTATGGAATAGAGGAGAGCAGGGAAATTGTTATAGGAATACATTTTAATATGGCAGTATGGTATTAATCTGTTTACAGCATTCTGTTGTATTTCATTAAATAAATCTGTTACATTGTACAGCCTGTACACAGGCAGTTGTAAATCTGTTACAACTAAGAATACCAGCTGTAAAGTCCTATAACTACTGGGTTGATGATACGAAAGAAAAACAGATGAATACACATTCCTTTTCTTGACTCTAGTCCTTCCAATCTGCTCCTCTCTATCTGCTCTCGGAGCTTGGCTGTGTTTCCTTCCTCCATCAGCTAACAAAGTGAGCATTGAACTGTTGTTTCCAGTAGACATTAGTTCAGTTTATCATTCTTATCTCTTCTCTTGCTAAACTGTAACATTGGTATCTGATTCCGTTCGATCCATCTCTAGCCATGGCGGAAACTCGCACTAGTCAACTAATTCGTGACGCTATCAAGGAGCTAGAAGCATCGCTTCAGCCTCAGATGCAAGCGTTGATTGCTGAACAGAATGTGAGGTTTGAAAAGAGTATTGCGGAGCAAAACACTAAGTTGGATAAGAGCATCGTTGACATGTTTGAAGCATTGCGGCTGCACACCTTGGCATCCTCAGACACTTCTTGCGACAGAAGCTCACCGGAACATTCCAGCCGCAGAAGTTCGTACTCTGGAGTCACAAGGTTAGCCAAATTGGATTTCCCACGATTCAACGGTGATAAGGTGAAGGAGTGGATCTTTAAGGTGGAGCAATTTTTCACAGTCGATCACACACCTGAAGAATCCAAGGTTGGCCTTGCTTCCATTCACTTCGATGCTCAAGCAACGGCATGGCACCAGTCCGTCGCTCAGTCGGAAATGGGAGCCTCGCTCATTCTGATTGGAATACTTACAAGACGCTCCTCAAGGAAAGATTTGAAGAGGTATAGACGATCCTATAGCAGAACTCAAGAACTTACAAGAAACAGATGGAATTGTGGATTACCATGCCAAGTTCGAACTCATTCGAACGCGCGTTTCACTATCGGAGGAATATTTGGTGAGCAATTATTTGGCAGGGCTTCGCAACGACACGCAGATGCACGTTCGAATGTTTCGTCCCAAAACAATTCGTGAATGCCTTATGCTGGGGCGCCTTTACGAAAGAGCGCATCAGCGCAAGACTGCCGCTCCTGGTTCCTGGTCATCAGGTAAGCAATCTGTTGCGGGCTTCTCATCGAAGGGTTGTTACCAACTCCTAAACCTAACGAATCACAATCCTCTGTCACCAAACCTAGTAACCAGATTGTTCCACGGAAGTTCCTCACTCCGGAACAGATGAACGTCGCGCCAAGGGTCTGTGTTACTACTGTGATGAACCATTCACCCCGGGCCACTTCTTGAAGCATAAAAAGTCACAGCTCTATATGCTTGACTGCGAGGAAGATACTGAAATGGAGGAAAATTTGGAAGACATCCCAGGAGAAGAGGATTTACAGATTTCTGTAAGCGCTTTAGCAGGGACTATTGGCTATCGTATTATGCGGGTTAGGGGTTTTCATGATAAGAAGCCAATCTTCATTCTTGTTGATTCTGGTAGTACACATAATTTTTTGGATAAGTCTGTGGCTGAGAAATGGGATGCAAGATACAGTCATTATGCAACATCAAAGTTTCGGTGGCGGATGGTAGTATCTTGCCGGTAGTGGGAAAGGTCGATGGTTTTAAATGGAATTTTCAAGGACAAGAATTTGTAGCAGATTTCTTGGTGATTCCTCTGGGTGGTTGCGATGCAGTTTTGGGAATTCAGTGGTTGGAACAGCTTGGTCCAATCAAATGGGATTTTAAAAATCTCACTATGAAGTTCAAGGTTGGTTCTCGGAAGTTGGTTTTGAATGGTATAAGGAGCGGGTCTGTTAAGAATGTTAAGGCTAAGGCTTTAAACATTGACATGGAGGACATGAGCAATCTGTATATGATATGTGTTCAGGAGATGGGGGATGAGTCTGTCGGTGCAGTAGCTTCTCTTAGCATGTCTTCTGATCATCTAGTGAATTCTCCAGAGATTGAAGGATTGTTGCACAAATTTGAAGATATTTTTCAACAACCTGTTGAGTTACCACCGTTTCGAACTGCTCATAATCACAGAATTCCTCTGATATCTGGAGCGAATCCAGTGAATTTGAGACCGTACCGTTATGCAGTTCATCAGAAGAATGAGATAGACAATATCATTAAAGATATGCTTACGCAAGGGACTATTCAGCCAAGTTCTAGTCCCTATGCTTCACCAGTGGTACTTGTTAAGAAAAAAGATGGGTCATGGCGACTATGTGTTGATTATAGGAATCTTAACAACCTCACAGTTAATGACCGCTTTCCTTTTCCATTAATCGAAGATTTAATGGATGAGCTGGGGGGATCTAGATACTACTCTAAGATTGATCTTAGAGCAGGTTATCATCAGGTGCGCATGGAACCAGAAGATATACATAAAACGGCTTTCAAAACTCATTCCGGCCATTATGAATATCTTGTCATGCCTTTCGGCTTGACAAATGCACCTGCAACATTTCAGGGGTTGATGAACTCAATATTTAGCGAATTCTTGAGAAAGTTTGTGCTAATTTTCTTCGATGATATACTCATCTATAGCAGAACCTTGGAGGAACATGTCATGCATCTTCAGAAGGTATTCCAGTTGATGCGCATTCACAAACTGTTAACTAAAATGAGCAAGTGTTCTTTTGCTTAGGATAAAATAGAATACCTTGGACATTTTATTTATGCGGAGGGTATTTCTACTGATCCTAAAAAGATTCAAGCTGTAGCTGATTGGCCAACTCCAAAGAACATTAAGCAATTACGAGGATTTTTGGGGCTAGCTGGGTATTATCGACGGTTTGTTAAAAATTTTGGTTTGATTGCTAGACCATTAACCATACTCACCAGGAAGGATTCTTTTGTTTGGAATGCAAAAGCTGCAACAGCTTTCAGTAAGCTGAAGTCTGCACTATGTGAAGCACCGGTTCTAGCATTGCCACAGTTCAACAAACCTTTTGTCGTTGAAACAGATGCTTGCAGCCAAGGGATTGGTGCAGTGCTTATGCAAGATGGTCACCCTTTAGCTTATATCAGTAGGCATCTGCAGGGGAAGCAACTTCTTTTGTCAATATATGAAAAAGAATTATTAGTTGTGGTGTTTGCAGTTCAAAAGTGGCGTCATTATCTTCTTTCAGCGCATTTCACCATTCGCACTGATCAACGGAGTCTCAAATATTTGTTGGAACAAAGATTAAATACCCCAGTGCAGCAACAGTGGTTGCCTAAGCTTCTCGAGTTTGATTATGAGATCCAGTATAAAAAAGGTAAAGAAAATTTGGTTGCTGATGCATTATCAAGAATGGAAGGGAGTGAAGTTCTTAGCATGTCCTTGTCTGTCATTGTTTCTGATTTGTTACAGCAGATTCAAGGAGCTTATGCTACAGATGTTAGCATTCGTGATATTATCACTGACTTGGAGAGGGATCATAACAGCCACAAACATTATACTTGGAGTTCGGGACTGTTACGCAGAAAGAGCAAGTTAGTCATTCCTAATAACAATGATATTAGGAATACTATTCTTCAATGGCTGCATTCTTCTTCTACTGGTGGTCATTCAGGCAGAGATGCAACACATCAGCGGGTGAAAGCTCTCTTCTAGTGGAAAGGAATGAGTAAAGACATTCAGTCTTTAATTCGAGCTTGTGATCAGTGCCAAAGATGTAAGTATGATCCGTCAGCTTACCCTGGTCTGTTGCAACCACTACCAGAACTACCTTTATCTTTTGGCAAATCTGTAATATTGGTAGTAGTGGATCACATGAGCAAAGCAGCTCATTTCATAGCTCTCAAACATCCCTATACTGCACCCTCTGTTGCCCAAGCCTATCTGGATCACATTTTCAAACTTCATGGGTTCCCAAGATCGATCACGAGTGACAGGGATACTATATTTTTAAGTGAATTCTGGAAAGAGTTGTTTTCCAGTCAAGGAGTTGATTTAAATTTCTTAACAGCTTACCACCCGCAATCTGATGGCCAAACAGAAGTGGTAAATCGTTGTTTAGAAACCTACTTATGGTGTATGTGCAGTGACAGACCCTACCTTTGGAGTAAGTACTTGCCCTTGGCCGAATTCTGGTACAATACATCATTTCACTCTTCACTGCAGATGACACCTTATGAGGTAGTTTACGGGCAAACACCCCCCAGCACTTGCCTTATCTTCCTGGTGAATCTAAAGTAGCTATGGTTGCTCGATGCTTGCAAGATCGAGAAAACATGCTACAGGTTTTGAAGTTTCATTTGTTGAGGGCTCAGCACCGCATGGAACAGCAGGCCAATAAGCATAGATCGGAAAGATCATTTGAAATTGGTGATATGGTTTTTGTCAAACTACAACCTTATCGTCAACATTCGGTGGTATCTAGATCTAATCAGAAACTGGCACCTAAATACTTTGGTCCATTTCATGTTATTGATACATGTGGGAGCAGGGCTTATAAACTGCAGTTGCCTGACTCATCAGCAGTGCATCCAGTTTTTCACGTTTCACAACTGAAACGTCACATTGGGAACTTCACTTATTCTTCTCACCTTCCTGTCACTACTTCTGATGTTCTAGTGCATCAACCAGAACAAATTTTGGAGAGGAGAATGGTTAATCGACAGGGCAAAGCTGCCACACAGGTTTTAATCAAGTGGTCAGATCTTTCACCTGAAGAAGCAACTTGGGAGTACTTTCATGATATTGCTCGCAGGTTTCCTGATTTCCAACCTTGAGGACAAGGTTCTCTTAAAGGGGGGAGATCTGTTATAGGAATACATTTTAATATGACAGTATGGTATTAATATGTTTACAGCACTCTGTTGTATTTCATTAAATAAATCTGTTACATTGTACAGCCTGTACACAGGCAGTTGTAAATCTGTTACAACTAAGAATACCAGCTGTAAAGTCCTATAACTACTGGGTTGATGATACGAAAGAAAAACAGATGAATACACATTCCTTTTCTTGACTCTAGTCCTTCCAATCTGCTCCTCTCTATCTGCTCTCGGAGCTTGGCTATGTTTCCTTCCTCCATCAGCTAACAAAGTGAGCATTGAACTGTTGTTTCCAGTAGACATTAGTTCAGTTTATCATTCCTATCTCTTCTCTTGCTAAACTGTAACAGAAATTTTCCATGATGTTTAGTTGGGAGTGTTTTAGTTTGATACTGCATAGATTTTGGATATTAACGATGATCGCAGCCTCTGGGTTTTGCCACCTGCAGGTAGAGGTTTTGACAAATTATCAAAATAAAAAAAACGAGTTGGGGACAAAATTAGAGTTTGAGATTCGGGGATTAAAGATGTGAAATGAAATTAGGGATGCAAGTAATCGATCAGCAACGCGTTGAACCTTAGAGACCCTAAGAGTAAACGTGTCTTTTCACCACATCAATTAACGGACTTACTTATTGAATTGTGGTATCCTGTGAATTTTGAAAGTTTTTTGTGGTAGTTGAAAAACTTTTTCAAAAACCGTGGTATTTTATGAATCGCAGAATCGATTACACGGCGCGGTTACACGATGTGTTATGCGGTCCACTTATGTGGCAGTCTAGTCAATATGCTGACTAGACTACTTATGTGGCACATGAGTGAGAAGAAAATTTATATTAATTTTAAATAGTTGTAACTTTTAATATATAAGTCCAAATGAAAAAAAATATCATTGTTCACCTAAATTCGAGCTCTTCAAAACAAGACCAGTCATGAATATGTTTGACAACTTAAAAAAAATTCTTTTACATGTTATGATGATACACTAAAATGATAAATGATTCATTAATTTTGATATTATGATTCATTAAAATTGATATTATGATTCATTAAAATTGATATTATGATTTACTAACTAATAAGTGGTGAATTAGATAACAAACTTTGGAACCCATTAAAAATTATTATTATTTTGTAGTGTATTATTATTGTATGGTGTATTTTTTCGTATACCAAATTTGTTTTGTGTTCTATTATTGTTTAATTTTTTTATTTTTATATGTTTACGAAGATACACTAAATGATGATATGATTCATTAACTTTGATATTATGATTCATTAAAATTTATATTATGATTCATTAACTAATAAGTGGTGAGTTAGGTAACAAACTTCGGAACCGATAAAAAATTATTATTGTTTTGTAGTGTTTATGATTATTGTATGGTGCAATTTAAATCTTCTATGGTGAATCATGTATTTTTCATACATACCAAATGTTGTTTTGTATTATATTATTGTTTAATTTTTTTATTTTTATATTTTGCAATGATACACTAAAATGAAGATATGATTCATTAATTTGATATTATGATTCATTAAAACTGATATTATGATTCATTAACTAACAAGTGGTGAATTAGATAACAAACTTTGAAACTATAATGGATCATTATTGTAATGCATTATATTATGTTTTGTGGGTATTATTATATTATTTATATGATGTATTTGAAGTTTTATATAGTGAATCATTATTTTTTTAACATACCGATTTCAAAACAGATAATGAATCATTATTGTTTTGTAGTGTATTATTATTGTGGTATAGTAAAAAGACAACCCAGTCAGCAAAACAATCCAGTCAACAGCTGACTGGACTGCCAAATGGACAGGGTTGCACAATGATAGACGCGGCTTGGCCGCACAATCTAGCGTCTGCTTATGAATTAGAAAGTTTTTGAGTGATACCCGGTGAATTTTCAAAAAAAAATAGATATTGAAACAGAATAGGAGGATTATGTAATCTCTTCATTAAGCTGGAAATACACATATCACCTAACAGCTCCGAACTCACGTTGGAAAATAGGTTAATATCAGTTGATTTAACGAAGGAACAAAGCAGGAAATACAAAATCCAAGCACAAAAGACTAACAACTAGTACATATAAAAACCAACTATAAGCTACAGTCTACTGCTGAGATGAAAAGAAATGAAAAAACTAGAAAATAGCAAATGGCATGACTAGCAGCACAGCAGTGTGCAACTGTGCATATGTATAGGACAGTTTGTGTGAGCTGTTAGATTGGATTCAAACAACCTCACAAGTGCTCCACCAGAAAGGGTGAAGTAGAGGGAGGAAAAAGGGATAACAGGTGTGCACTGCTAGCCTGTACCTAAATTAGAACCCTGGAAGCTGACACCCACAGATACGTAGGTAATCAGTACTTCAGTAGTACCAGTTCAGACTCCCCGAATTGGTCAGCGGGCAGGACAAAGATCCTCCATACTGCAATACCGAGGGCAAAGATTAAATCGACTCATTTTGTTTCAAACAACAAATAACGACCAACTCTGACAGGAAAAGTATAGCAAAATTTACCTTTCTCCCAATTTATCAATGATATCACCAGTAAGAGTAGATCTCTTCTTGCTTTCAAAGGCTATAGACGCAGCCTTTCTCAATAATACAGATGCAGCAACACATCCCATCATGGTTCTACTCATTGACCTATCAAAATCATAGCATATTTTTCAAACACACAATTAAGTGACTTGGAAGCCTTTGAAAAACAAAAGGTACAATACAACCACGTAGAATACTAATCCACATTTCTGCAGCCTAGGTGTTCAAGTTGCAGCATACCTTACTCCCATCTCATCCTTTCCAGGTTCAAGTTTACGTGCCCAGGATAGAAAAACTGCAACACTGGCATTAAACACAGGCAACATCAATGAGATTTATAAGCTCCAAGATAAAAAGTAAAGAGGCAAAAGATATGAAATAATAGATTTCATCAGGGGGGAGTCTCTTGCAAACACTCGAGAAGGTGCAAAGCTTAATCCGTAAAAAACAATCTGTCTACCAACAGCTCATGCGTTTACTAGATGGTTCTTTAATAGCTGGAGGAAACAATCTCCACTGTAGTTGCATAGCCTAACACATTAAGACAACATTCCTTCTGTCTTCCACTGGTCAATCCTCCCAACATGTGAACTTCCATTCAGATAACCTCATCTTACAACCAAAAAGAACACTCATGTAATGTATAATCGCCCGTTATGAAAGTATCATTACCTTCCTGACAAAATATCACCCTGACCTCCACAGCGCCTAGGTGCACCAAATGCACTTACTGAACAGACTGCAGTAATAATCAACAAAGGAAACAAAAAAACAAGCAAGTTTACAAAGATAAACGGAATTCAGGGGAGAAAGTTAGCAAACAGAATGGAAGTACAAGCAGAAGGTTATTCATTCCAAAATGCCAAAATGTAACCTACCATCTTTACCATCACTGATGAGATCAGATTTTCCTTTCCTCAAGATGGTGACACCCCCAATCCTAAATTAGGCATGAAATGTTTTAGCTATTATCCAGCAGTTTACAAGTTGAGAAACAGAACTTACAATACATAGACTTACAAGTGTATCTCAGGGGTAATTATTTTTTTTTGAATAAATATTATATTACAGTAAGTAAATAATATACATCAAGATATCGAAATAGACTCCTTGCTTGACCAGGCCCAACACAAAAATAAAAGATATACAAGAGACGTCACCCTTTTGCAAGAGATAACAACTCCCCAGGGGCATCTTGATCATTTACTTCACAATGTAACACTTTCCAGACAAGGCGTTTGTACTCGTTGACATTTGGAGTGAGCAGGGCAAAGGGATACCCACTGACCAGATCAAGACTCTCGGTAACTAGAAACAGTCCATCCTGTAATAATGACGCGGAACAGAAAATAAGATAGGCATAGAAAAGCTTTGCTATTACTTCCCCAAGGTAAATATATAAACGATAAAAAGCCTAACCCCATCTATGACCATTGGGATGTTCTTTTCTCTTGCTTGCTTCATGATTCTGCTCACACATTCCTGCGCATAAATCAATGCTACAACAACTTCACATTGCATAACCACACAGCAGAAAAGTACAACTAGAAACTACGTACTATAGTGGCCAAGATATTAGCTCAATGCTTACCCAATACTCATGAACAGAGCACGATACTGAGAAAACAAAGAAGGAAAGAACAAAAAATGGTGACATTTCTTATCCATAAGCTTATGTGTTCTGAGAAAGATCTAACATCAAGGAAGTTAATCGGGACAAACTCAGATATCTAGAAAAGGTAAAGCTGCAGCAATGGAAGATTAGCATGACATAGTTTCATCAGAGTCCTTCCTTCTCAGTTCAACGTCAAATTCGTAACACGAGATGCATGTATCGGATATCAATTACTTCAAGCTGAAGCTTCAAATCTAAGACTATTAGCCTTCAACACATCCTAAGAAGCGAGCCAAATTTTCATATTTAAGAGGTTTCCCAACAACCTTAAGAATCTTTGAGCCCATACAGACTTCACAAAGTATTATATAAGCTAACGTACGAGCAGAAGATTTTATATTTCATTACAGATAAAAAAAAACAAAGTACTTCTTGAAGTATATATAGAGCGCCAAGCAGTGACTAAATAGCACACCAAGAGAAACGGGTCCCTTCCAAGTCCAGGACCAATGACGAGGCAATCAAATCTTTCCAACCACTTCTCAACTTCAACATGTACCTTCTCTGATGCTGATGTTTTGTCATTCCTACGCAATAGATCAGAAAAAGTAACCACCTTATACGCTGCATATGTTAAGGACTGTTTGCTAAGTATAACTATGAGTCTGTTTACAAGATAACGATATTTCATGTTATCTTGTTTGGTGAACAAAAAGTTAATCAAGAATGAAGAGGCAACATGAATCAACAATATTCCCCTAGTTTGATCATCACAGGGAGACTGGTGACAGGTTTAGGAATAGAAAAGAGAAGTTGCAGATAATGCAGAAATAAATAAGACCTCTTTCCAACTTCAGTTTCACTTCTATTGTAAATTTGTAAATGTTTCTCACAATTTCACATTTCTTAGAGCCTGACATCGTGCACCATCTACTAAAGAACTAAAAGAGACTATGACATTCCTTTTATGCTCTCCTACATCCAAACTTACCCAATACTATAAGATTCTTCCATGACAGGGTGAACTATTAATTCAGCGCTGTAGCTTTTGATAATGGGAGCTGCATCTCTAGTACAAAACACATGAGATAAATCTGCACCCTGAAAATGTAGATCATCGTGTTTACTCCAAGTGGATAATTGTTTATACAACACGAAGTTATGGACTGATAAGAGCGTAAGGAAGAATGTAAAATCAATCGAAGGGTGCTAAAACTCTTACAAGTTTTAGTGCAGAGATAGCTGAAAAGTATGGAGCACCGGTATATTCACGACAACCTCCAATGACAGCTATTTTTCCTGACAATTAGAAACCATTGTTGTCAAAGACATATATCTTTAGACCATGAAAAGTTTTCTTGCACTCTATCATTTAACAGATTTTTTTCCATCTAGACGAACTAAAGAAACATAAATGAATAGCGAATTGGAATTTTCTTGTCTAAAACAAGCAAATTAGGCATTCTGCTATGAAATGAGTATAGGAGGACAAGTTAGGGCACTTCATCCTTTAAAACCCAGACTTGCTCACAAAACTTGACTTCCACCAGATGAGGGAACTAACATCAACATGCAGTAGCACTTACCATTGATAAATCCTACAATTCAATGGAAAATTTTCCTAAATTATAGCTCCTGATGTTCACAATGATCAAATAATCACTTTTTCATGTCAACATATTATCCGACATGATTTGGATTGATTCAATTCAAATTCCGTCCCAACAATATAAAAGAAAATTAATACGCCTTAACATGTAAACCACGAAGCAAGCATCTACGGGAATCAGTCAACGGGGAGGAGTATACTACTTACAGATAGGTGCCCAAAATCGATAGAAACCATTTGCGATAATACAAATCTGACAAGTGAGAAATTTCCCAGCAAGAAAAGAAATAACAAACATTGCAAAAACTCTCACCGGCCTGGCCTTTATGTTTAGCTGGATCGAGGGACGGGGTAATTGCCCTCAAAATGCTAATAGCATCAACCTCCAAAAGGTGAGAAGTCTTCACCATCCTCGACCCAATTCGCTCAGATTTTGCCCCTTCCAGTGACCTTAAAATGAAATGTCGTCTTCTCAAAATAGATGACGCCTGCGAAGTATAGTTGGGTTTCTTCAAGCGGGTCAAACTCACGACATGCTTGATTAGCATGAGCTAAAGCAGCTCCGTAGGACCGGCACTAACATATAGCATAACAAATTAATCGGTTAAAATAATTATTGGCAGAGTAGCTGGGCGTTCTGGAAGAAATTTTCACTAAATTCAGCATAGCAGGTTTATACAACTGGGAAGTGTTGTCTAATGGCACCAACGGCGCCGCCAACTGGCGCTATTGTGCTGCGGGAAACACAGCAAACTCCATAAAGGCCACCGCTTGTAGGTAATATGATGCTACAACTACAACAAAGCTAAAGGATTGTTCCACCTACTTTGAAAAAAAAATCTACGCAAAATTCTAGCTAGCTCATCAAGACAAGAGCCACTACCATCATCCAAAAAAATGTACTTAAATCGATACAAAAGATTTTTTTTTTTTTCTGAAATAAAAGAAATCGTAAACAGTTGCGCCGGAGCTATTACCCAGTACCTACCGATTCGGCTGAGAAAATAATATGCCCCGTATGACTTGTGCGATTGAAGTAGCAATTATAAACCCAATTTTGCGATCATCCTTCACCCCGATTCAAGGAAACGAAATGAAGTCTACCAATTGAAACCGTAATGAAACAATCAGAGGAAGATTTAGCTCGCAGCAGCCAGCAGATTGACGGAAAATTCACAGAAGGGCGCAATTTTTTATTAGATAGTCACCCAAATGGAAATAAAAGAGGAGTAGAATAGACTGTACAAGAAATCACATTAGTACCCCGATTTCTCTAAAAACAACGTGAAATTTACTTATCAGTATTATTTATATATTTTCATAAATTTATTATTTATTTCTACTTATTAATAATGTTTTAAATAATTTTAAACAGAAGAATATACTTTCTACTTTATTAGTATTGTTTACTTAAAATAATATTTTTATACACAAATTACTTTTCTATTTTAAAATATATTATTGAACTTATTAGTTATTTATATTTACAAATCATAATATTTCAATGGTTGAAAGACAACTTTGCTTACTATGATGATTTCCATTATTATTCTGACAATAATGAAAGGAGGAAATCATAATATACAGTCTAATTTATGGCGTCTTATATTAGTGGGTAAAATATAGATTTTAAATAATATTCCCCTTATTTTAAATATAAATCGTCTAGAGATATGAAAAATATAATTCAATTTTTTTTAAATGATTTAGATTAAAAATAGGAGGTAGTAATATTTTACAGAACTAACACTCCGCATTATATACAATTAATACTTTTTAAGTTTTAAGTGGTCTTAATAAAAAGAAATTAAAATGTAACCTTTTACATAAAAAAATAAATATAGGTAGTGAGTTTTTGTTGCTTATTTTTATTTTTTCTTTTTAAAATCAACTTATTTATAATCTTATACTTGTTATTTATTTGAGTAAGTTCAATATTATCCAAATTAATCATAATGAATCTACAATTAAATAATTTTTGCGTATATCAACATTTTTCTATTTTAAAATAGTGTGCTATAAAATATGTGTAGTAAAAGTTACAAAGAATTTCAATAATTAACTAATTTTATAAATTAGAACGATAGCATTCATCCTAAGGTGTGACTAGTTGCACCTCACACTCAAAAGGATAATAGTATTGCAGTTAAATATTCTTTCATGTTCAGTTCTTCGTTTTTACTTCCTTTTTTGACAATTTCTTTATAGGATAGAGAATCCTCTCGCTAGAACTGCATCAAGGAACTTGGAAACTATGATATAGGAAGTAGTGCGGAGGGATGAGCATTTGGATAATTCGGTTAACCGAAATCTAAATTGTAAAAAAAATTGAATTTCGGTTCCAAATTTTGATCAAAACCGAATTATCCAAAATCCAAATTTTTTAAAGTTGAAAACCGAAAACCAAACTGAAATCCTAATTTACTTCAATTCGGATTTCAATTAACCAAAATTTAAAAAAAAAAACCGAAAACCGATTTGTATAAATCGGAATTCAGTTAACCGAAATTTTAGAAAAAAAAACACACATTTTTTTGTTTTATGCTCATCATTTCAGCAGTAATAACCATGAAACTGCTTGAAAATTGTGAATATCGCAGTTGCCAACTGCAACAGATCAGTTTAGAAATCCGTCCTAGATTCCGAATCATCTTTCCTTTCTTTTAGTTTATACACGCAAAATCACGAGCCAGCAAGCATTGATGAATTAATGACAGATGGTGAGAGAGAGTACCTCAATTGGGTCAATCACATGGATGCTTACCAGTCGTTGAGAAGTAGAAAGGGAACAAGAACAAGCTGAAGAAGAATATTTCCTGCAAAAAGATTATCAGAGTTAACAACATGATGAAAAGGAAGAATTTAAGGATGTGAGAGTTTGTTTCAGTTTCAGTGCGAGAAGCTATCAGTTCCATTCATCTACATCAGTGTAGGAACATACAAGTAATAATAAAAACATTATATAGTCTTCTGAATTTTGTATATATGGATGGAAGTGGAGTTCCCTCCAACAAGAAACAGAATTGTAAAAAAGGTAGTAAAGCTAAAGGTTACACTACAAGAAAAAACAGATTTAGCTACCGATGATTTGCTACCACACATATATTGGTAGTTACTTTCAGAAATTGCTACTGATTTTTAATGGTACTAAAATAGTGGTGTCTATTTTGCTATAACAAAGACAATGGTAGCTAAATTTTTAAACAGTAGCCAAATCGCTATCGTCTGACAAGACTGCTACCATTACGGAATAGCTACTGCTGGATGTGACTAATTCAATCATGGTAGCTATTGCGCTACTATTAAAGCAGCAGTAGCGAAAAAATTATAACTAGTAGCTAAATTGCTACTAAAAGTTGCTACTACCAATTAGATAAGCTAAGTTAATGAAATTGCTACTGACACTCATCACGGTTGCCGTTCTGCTACTGTTTGGGCGTCGGTAGCGAATATTTTTAGCAAGCATAAAAATTGTTACTATCTTTATTTATGAAATTGCTACTGACTAATGATATTAATGAGATTATGGTTAATATTGTGCTACATTATAAGAAATGATAGCTAATAATTTTAAGCGATAGCAAAATTATAATTCTCTTATAATTTAAATGTGTGATACGTATATAATTCAAAATACACAACTACTTATAATTATGAGAAAGATATATTTTTAAGAAATTACCCCAAATTAATGTATATAAAGATAAGTATGAGAAAGTATATTATTATTTTACAAAAATCCACCATAACTTTGAAACTATGGATTGCGTAAATGGTAACCCAATTAAAATTTTAATTATGTCATTATTATCCAGATAATAGTTTATCATCCAGACCTAAAACCTAAACACACATATATCCCATCATGTTAAAGTGTTATCTTAAAGCAAAAACAAAAACTGAATTAGAGTTGAGCATTATGGGCAGCTAGTCAAGTATATTAAATCGGGTCATTATTAAAAAAAATCGAGTACTTTCGTGTAATCTAAAAACAATAATTGAATTAAAATCAGGCTTTTAAGATATGAAATCGAGTAAACTCAGAAGAAAAGACAGCTCAAATTTGAAGAAAAGTTTCTAAAAAATCCAAAGTAAAAAGGGGACGATGAATTGCTATTACACATATTGGTATCTAAATTGAAAAATTGCTACTAATTTACAATGCTATTAACAAAGTGGTAGATGTTGTGCTACAAGAGTAACAATGGTAGCTAAGTTAAGTTACTTTTTACCGCCAATAGTAACTATTTTTTCTTGAATCTTGAATCTTTCAATAAAACTAATTTTGCTACCAATATCGGTAGCTAAATTAAGAAATTGTTCTTCCTGGTGGATGCTAATTCAAAAATTGTAGCTATTGTGCAACTATTTCGACAACAATAGCAAAAATATTATAACTAGTAGCTAACTTGCACTATCTTAAAGTTTCTACGGCCAAGTAGATAAGCAAAATTATGAATTGCTACTGGCACTTGATTATAGTTGTTATTATGCTACTATTTAGCAAATGCTTTAAACAAGTAGTTAAATTGCTATTATATTTAATTTGAAATTACTACCGACTAATAATGCTAATACAACTTTAGTTGATATTATGCTAGAATACAACAAATGAATGCAGTATCAAAATTATTATTGTCTTAGAACTTAAACGTGAGATTACTACATAATTCGAAATACTAATCTATACTACTACTGCCATAGTGGACATATTATCTTTTTATATAAATTTTTTAATTTTTTAATTTTTTAATTTTTTTCAATATAGTATATGTGTTAGCTTTGAGCTATCAAAATTTTGAAAAATAACAATAAGTAAATAAAAATTGTCTAATTCGTGAAAAATAATTAAACTATATACCACTGCTAGAATTAATTTTATCATATAAGATATACCTAACATAATATAATTTGGATATTATAATATTTTTAAGTCTCAAAGTATCACACATATTAATACATTATAAAATAGAGTAAAAGTATTAATTATTTAAATTAGTACATATGTTGGTTAAAATTTACAAAATTAGTATAAAAATAGTAATAATAATAATTTAAATTAGTTAAGAGTATATATATATATGTGTGTGTTTATATATATTTAATTTAATACAGTTTTTATTACTATATGATGCTTTTATTTACAAAAGCCGCATTAACTAATAAAACATCAAAAAAACTAAAACTAATAACAATTTAAAATAGTTGACGTGTAGGTTAAAATTTGCAGAGTAAGCATAATATATATATATATATATATATATATATATGTGTGTGGGTGTGTGTGTGTATATGTCTGTGTATAAATTTATAAAATGTCAAAAGTATACAAAATTATAATAAAACGTACATAAATATACTCCCTCCGTCCCACCTTGACCGTCCTATTTACTATTTGGACATGTCGTTTGACTTCAATTTTTAACATATAAGATAAATTAATTTTGAAAATTAAGTTTTGCATATGATTCCTTACATGATAAACTATATATACAAAATTTAGTTTTATAAAATTATTTTACCTTATATGTTTAATATTGAGGTGGAAAAACGTGCCAAAAAGCAAACAGGACACTTATGATGGGACGAAGGTAGTACTATATATATATATTAATGTTTTTAATTTGCAAAACAACACACAAATTAATAGGATTTTGAAAAATAGTAAAGTTATGACAATTTAAATTAGTTAAGATTATACAATATTATACATCTATTAAATTTATAAAAATATTATATTATACAAATTTGAAAAATATATATATTATTTAGAAGCTTTAATTTTCATATAATAATGTATATTATATTATTTTGTAACACTGTATAATAAGACTTAATTAAATAAGTAACTTTACATAATGGGGGTTGCTATTCGCAGTACAAAATTACTAATCACCGCAGTACAAAATTTTTTTAATTCATATTGACGTTGTACACATGTAATATGTGTCGCTGTGTTTTTTTTTTCAAAAATGATATGAAAGTAAATTTACCGAAGTAGTTTGTAGTTGATTAGTAGCGAATTTTACTAGTTACTTTTTTGTTGAATCAATACAGGAACCTTTTTTTTGTAAAAAAAGTGTTGGATTACATTTTTATGTGTTTAATTACATTTTTATGTGTTTATATTATTTTGACTTAAAATTAATTTGTACTGCGAATAGCAAAACTTTACTATTCGCAGTACAAATTTTTTTTTCACCAAACTTAGTTGAATAAGTTTGAATGTTACGGGAGACACTTTTTTTTTGAAATAATAGATTGAATAACCAAATTTAAGTCAATATGAGTAAAACAACAACTAAGTTAAAGAGAAACTAAGTTACAACAACTAATTTATAGAAAAACTAAGTTACAACAACTAAGTTAAAGAAAGACTAAGTTACAACAACAACTAAGTTAAAGAAAAACTAAGGTACAACGTTGATCCAACTATCTAACCTAGATTGTATTGATGAATCCAAGGTCCGACAGTGTTTGGATCTCTATAAGAACCACTGCGGATAGACAGGGGGGAGTGGGGAGTCATGAACCATGCCGAACCTTATGAAATGACCCTGGGGCAAATTCCTATGTGGATCTCTCCTCTTGGGCTATCACGATCGGTATAATTATCGATCGGAAGGTATGTGGCACTTGCCGCACCCCCATAGACAGTAGAGTAGAAAACTACTATCGAAGTGTACCTTGTCGCGATCGCCAACCCCATTTCCGTGTGCATCCATTTATGTGGAGGTGCTGGCTCTCCTGAATTCCAATGAAGCGCTCTTAACATGCCGTTGTACGGTCCTTCGTTAAAAATGGCCTTGTATAGTCCATTCGCCGGTGCTTGATTCTTCATGTGATTGTACAATGCTACACGGACATCTTTCCACCTCTCTTCGTTTGAATATAGGTAGTCAGCAATGACCCTGAAACCACAATTCCCATCTCCACGAACATCAATATACCCAGTCATATATTGATATAGGTTGGGGTTGAAATTCTGGTAGTATGGGAAGTTGTCAGGGGGGAATCGACTCGGATTTGATGATCTCTATTACGTGATCTTCTATTTGATGGCGCTCCTTCTGACTGGCCTGCCCTTGGTCGGTTACGCTCCCAAGACGAAGGTTCCCGTCGGTTTGGTCTTGAGGGCCCGGTAGGTCTGCCAATCCCAACCTGTTCCAATGGCTCTCCTAATTGGCACACCATATCTGGGTGAAGGAAGTTTTGGATTTGACTGTAACATTTCGCCATCAGAGTAGGATCATCTGACTGTGCTACCTCAGAAGCTATGTCTCGCCATCTATTTGTTCTTCCTCCATGTAGGATACCATATCAATTGTCGATTCATGTTTCTCCCAGCTTAGGGTATACCAGAAACGATGTATATCCCTCTTCGAGCATAGTATACCACTATCCAGCATGTAGTTTAATTTACAAGCACAAGGTAATCCATGAGAGGTTACCTTGTCACATCCACAGATTGAGCTGTCCATTTGCACATAATTCGCCCTTCCAAGCTCCTTGACTAGCTCATCTAAGCAAAGGGTACTAACCTTCCCGATCAGGTCAGCGATTGGAACCCTCATGTGCTCTCTTCTGTGTTTTGTCCTGGCTGCCTCAAAATCCTTTTTTAACTCCCGGATGCTTGTATTCACATGATCGTTAATCTTTGGAAAGATTACATCCAAAGTGTGTCTAGCACTCCTTAATCTCGCCTTTAGAGAAGAATGTGCGCTCTCCACCCTATCAAATGTTTAAGTAAGTTTTATAGATCTATAACAATCACTGTATTATCTTAAACATTACAAGATTAACAATTTTACCTATTTGTCGTTGTGTTGCCGAAGTGCAACACATTCTTGACCCAAGCCTCCACAAATTTTTCCTTGTATTTCTCCCAGACTGATGCAACATACGTAATGAAACGTGGGTAGCTTCGGTATGTATTCTTGAAATTGCGTACCTCTCGTTGTAGTCCTGCTCTGTGCTCGAGTAGACAACCGAAGTCCACATTCGGACTGCAGCCGCCGCCCTTCCTCTATCACCCATATAAGTCTCGGCTTTCCCCTGAACGTTCCTACTTATGTGCCACCGACATAGTAGATGATGAGATTCAGGAAATACCTCTTCTAAGGCATTCATCAGGGCCAGACATCTGTCGGTGATAAATGTAGAGGTTGTAGTCCGCCCGAGGAGGTCCCTTAATTGTTGAAGTGCCCACACATACATGTCTGTTGATTCTGATACAAGAAGGCGAAGGCAATGCTGAAGTTTTTGCCTATACTCGTCATCCCGATGAACTGAACCAAAGGCATTTTTGCTATGTTTGTTTTATAGGTAGCATCAATGCCTATGACATACGGGAACGCATGGAGCAGTAATCTAGATGTAGGGTGTGCAAAGAAGATGGACCCAAGTCGTGTTTGATCCTAAATTGTGAAATATAATCATGTTATCTATCAAATTAATATGAAACCTAAATGATTGAAGTTATTTGAGACATACTGAGTTGACTTACTTGGATCTGTAGTGTAATCGTAGTAGTTGTTGTTTTTGTCTAGCTCACTCAGCAGAGTCTGCACCATAGATCGACCATCTCTATTTACTAGTTTTGTTTTTTGTATCCGGTTGTATATGTCTTTCCTTGTTGCTGACGTTTCTGGGTTGATTGTTGTGAGCTCGGAATAAATTGCACAGGGTGGCACACCGACTCTGGTTCTCTGATCGATCATAATCTCCTCCGCCTCAGTCAGGTGTTTTCCCACAAAATGACCCTCTGCCCACTCTGCGAGATCATGGTTATGCCATCCGTTACCCACTTGCAAGAAACACCCGTAGCTTGTGTAATACCCCTTAATTTTAAAAGGACAACCACATTTCTTTGAACCAGATGATCTGCGCCGGTTAATGACACCAGGTCGTGATGTCCTTCGTGGTTTCCAATACCTCTCGCATGTTATGTGAAAATCTTGGCCTGCCCGAGAACTTTGAATTATGGTGTAGATATGGTTGGGATGGCCAACACTATCTACCCAGCTTTCGCTTCTTCTTTACCTAAAGGCCTGGTTGTTGAAATAAGTAACCTGTGTCCACCACTAGAGGTCGATTATACATGTCATGCATGTAGTCATCCATCTCTGCATTATGATCTGGAACGCCTTCATCAAATTCATCCCAATCTGAATCAGTGGTTGAGTCACTTTCCTGCAATAAGGGTCGAGAGAATGTTAGATGAATATTGAAATATGAAATATTAGTGTGAATATGATTTACAAAGACAATGAACTAAATACTTACTGGGCTTGATACTGGAACATACTCATGATCGGAATCTGCAGATTGACTCATGTTTAGAGAGAGAGCTTACACAATTTTACGAAATTATTTTTGGAAGAGAGTTAGGAGATAGAGAGCTTCAAGAATATGGAGAGTGAGTGTGTGAAGATGAAATGGAGGAGGCATCCCTTATATAGAGGTTGGTCATGAACTAGCCACAAGGTTACAAGTTAAAAAACGGTAACCTGGTACGTGTACAGTGACCTGGTACATGTACCTTTCCTGGCAAAAGTAATTACCTATGGTAACTTTGAATTCACTTTGTACTGTAAACGGTAACCTGGTACGTGTACAGTGACCTGGTACGTGTACCTTTCCTGGCAAAAGTAATTACCTATGGTAACTTTGAATTCACTTTGTACTGCAACGGTAACCTGGTACGTGTACAGTGACCTGGTAGTGTACCTTTCCTGGTAAAAGTAATTACCTATGGTAACTTTGAATTCACTTTGTACTGCAAACGGTAACCTGGTACGTGTACCTTTCCTGACAAAAGTAATTACCTATGGTAACTTTGAATTCACTTTAGTACTGCAAACGGTAACCTGGTACGTGTACAGTGACCTGGTACGTGTACCTTTCCTGACAAAAGAATTACCTATGGTAACTTTGAATTCACTTTGTACTGCAAACGGTAACCTGGTACGTGTACAGACTGGTACGTGTACCTTTCCTGACAAAAGTAATTACCTATGGTAACTTTGAATTCACTTTGTACTGCAAACGGTGACCTGGTACGTGTACCTTTCCTGACAAAAGTAATACCTATGGTAACTTTGAATTCACTTTGTACTGCAAACGGTAACCTGGTACGTGTACAGTGACCTAGTACGTGTACCTTTCCTGACAAAAGAATTTACCTATGGTAACTTTGAATTCACTTTGTACTGCAAACGGTAACCTGGTACGTGTACCTTTCCTGACAAAAGTAATTACCTATGGTAACTTTGAATTCACTTTGTACCGGATCATCAACTTCTCCATGGTGTGTTTGGTACGCTTCCTTTCAGTAGCCGTTGGACTAGCCGAGGAATACTAGCCGTTGGACATGTCAGTGTTACTCAAATATTAAAAGGGGTATTAGTGTCCCAACATACTCATTCCTTACTCTGTGCTCTCAGAATCTGTGTAATTACAGTGCTTGAACTCTTCACACCTTAATTCCATTTCACTCTCAAAATCAAATGGAGTTTCCTTTTGTTTGCACGTCAATTATGTAGCTACTTTTGGCCGTCATGGAGCTCAATTTGATAGAAGAATGGGGCACAGACGCGTAGAAGTTACTATGCCATATCCTAGTAATCCTGGGATCTACAACGACGAGTAATTCGAGCACTATAGTCCCTACTCGGCAGAATAAACAAACATAACAATAATGTGTGTATTTGGGGCTGGAAGGCGACTACGTAGACTTTTATTCATGTACGAAATGACACATCAGTTCGCCGGATGATGGAGAATTACATGGAGTATAATGATTTCATCGCTCATATTCCATTACTTGTTATTTATGATCCTATTGAGCCCGATGATGATGATTTTCAACACCAAGAACCAATTTATGAGATGAGACGTAATGTAATAGCACAGGGAATAGAGAGACAAGGTTAGGAAATAATTAGGTTATCGGTTATTGCGTAATTGATCTTGTTAGTTCTCGTGTTGTATAATTTTCGGGATTTATAATCTTTAGTAGATGTTTGGACGTGGAATAAACGTGTGTTATAGTTATTGACTTTTAATTTATGTGATTCATCAGATTTGAATTCGGGGACTTCTCTTTCTTAGGAATTTCTACATTTTGATATATTTCATTTCTCGTGACACATCGTATTATCAATAACAGTGTCGGGAGGAACATTATCACAATTCTTTCTCTCAGGCAGCAAGCTCAACAGAAATAAAGGCATTCCGGGGAGTTTAGATTGAAGTTGGTCACACATCTTTTCTTTCTTAGGAATTTCTCCATTTTGATATATTTCATTTCTCGTGACATATACAATCTTTGGTACATGTTAGATATTTCATTTCGACACTATCATTGCTGGAGAACACTCAACGACCAACAAAGAATATAGACCACCCAGATTGGCATTGCAGAAACGATGCATTTCTAGAAAATTTTTGCAATAGTCTCCCCTGTTTTTCTTATCTCCACCGGTTCTAAGAACCTCCACAAAATCAACCAAAATAATCAACAAGGTCACCAGCATTGTCAGCAATAATTCCACCATCACCAAGTCCACCAGAAAAAAACTATAACCACACAAATTGTACTAGCGTCTAACACACCAAATAAAAATGAAAGACAACAAATAGTTCCAAGATGATACTAAAGTTTATTACATCCAAATCCAAGATGACAACCACTAGGGTGCACCATGCTGGCGCTGGTAACTATCCCATATGTATAAAGAGCTGAACACATCCTCAAGACCATGAGTTGCAGCCCTTTGTTCTTCTTCTGGCATCCCCTGACGATAGTATGACAAGTCCCATGCATTGTTCTCTTGGTAGTACGGGCGTGCAAGCTCATTGCCTCAGACAGTAGCTGTAACACACTTGGTCAGGTTAGTAACTAAAAAATAAAAGTGATATGTGATGAAGTACTATGAAAATATGACTTACTAGACAGGGATCTGGACGATGAACCAGTGTGGTCTGATAACTCTCAGGGTTTAGGATCTTCGGGTGTGTATGCTTGGTGTACCAATCTAGGTAGAGTGGGTCACAAGCATGCAACCGCGCATTTGTGGGCGTATACCCTGGAAGCAGCAATTTAGGAGTGTTTTCCCACAAACTATACATGGGGGGGGGGGGGTATACACAGGTGTAGGGTGGGTTTTTTCCTCTTTTTTCAGACCTTGGTTGGGTCTAATAGGAGGTTTAGGGATACCCTGAATGTCCGACCGTAGGGCAACCAATCAATCTACAATGAACATAAATAGTAAGATGTAACCAACAACGAAAGACAAAAATAATAATGGTTCAACGTGTTAGCAACTACAAACACTTACATTTAGAGCAGTCAAAGCATCTAGATGCTCACGATAGCCTTGTAGTGAACGATGATCCTGCACTTGAGAGGTAGATCTCACCCATCTTAGAGCCCAAGGTCTATCATCATTAGAGCGCCAGTCTGGGTTAATCGCTGGTCTTAATGTAGGAAAATATGCATAAATCCAGCATTGTGCATATAAAATACTAGAATGATTAAGCAGTACCAATTATTAATACTCAGTGAGTTATCATATACTAGATGCACATTAGGACACATACCTCAAGTAACGTCATAGAACCAGCTATCCCACTGGAGCTAGAACGAGAGGCTATCCCAAGCTGGCGATATAACCATGCAAGAGTACCAGCTCCCCATGCATATTTACGAAGCTTGGTAGCTTTCTTCATGGGAGCTACTAACGAGAACAGCTGTGGACTCAGACAGGCCATTTGATTTTCCAGCTATTATAGTAGTACCGATCAAATGATACAACCAACCACATGCCTGCTTCAATGGGTCTTCAGGTTCATCCCTACAGTGCTCCAACAAGCTCGCAATCGATACAACACCGGTATTAAACAGTGTCTCTGTCATAGTCTCGACATCTCCTCCAAAATCAAGACAATCAGCCATTACCTCCTTCGACAACTCCCCTATCAATGGACGACCGAGGATGAGGATTTGCAGTATCATCCACACATCATGCAGGGTAATCGTCATCTCACCGAACGGCATATGGAATGAGTTTGTATCAGGCTGCCACCTCTCCATAAAAGCACTGATGAGGGACATATTGTTGTATGGCATCGTAATATCCTGTAGGTGCTCTATACTAGAATAATTAAGCATGTTCCTTGCTCTTTTGCAGGTTACTTGATCTTTTGGCCAGCATGTAAGCATCACCCTACGGGATTTGAAGCTCAAAACCCCACGATCCTATATAATGACCAATATTCAACACTTACAAAACGTTGTATGATTTAAATGATCAAATACAGGAGAAGATAGAGAACATACCTTAGTCGAGGTCCATAAGTCAAGCGCTACATGACCCCTGAAGCTAGTGATAACACTAGTGAGTAGTGGACCGCCAGGAACTGGCACCTCTGTCAACTTCCAAGAGGTAGGAATGACTGGAACCATCGCTAGCGCTGCTTCCTCGTCAGTGTCATCCTCCTTATCCATGACTTCATCATCTTCATTATCCTGCTCCTCATCCACGTCGGGTGAGTCCTCATCATCAGCACCACGACCACCATCATCAGCATGTGGCCAACACTCAGTCATCACATGGTCCTCATCAGCACGGGCGGGTGATGGGCGTGGTGGACGTGATGAACTACCACCGCCTGACGTCTGAGCTTCTAACGGAGCAGTCTGGTGGCTTGCTTCCCCCGAGATATTGTAGCTAGCGCAGTGCAGTGATCTGTCAGACCAAGCACTACTAGATGATGACACCACTGGCATGCGTCTCCTTGGTATATTGAACACCGCCGAGTCATCCTCCGCTACCATTGGTGGTGCAGGTGCTTCAAACGCCGGGTCGTTGAAAGATTGACCCGGATGGAACAATGAATGGCGTGCTGCTTCCATGCGGGGGGCAGGATCACTCGGCAGTTCACCAGGAGCACGTACACCGCGACGGTACGAGGCCGTCATAGGCTGCTTCGTACCCCGGTCTTTATTCTTCCTCTTCGTGTATACATTTTCACTATTTTTTCAGTCGATCCATCACTGCATACAATATCACACAGTTATATTTCTCATTCATAACATAAAAATTCAAACATTTATAATCATATCATTCACATTATTACAATTCAAAAAAAATTCAAACATTTATAAATCAATCACAATATTTATTAGAATTAAAAAAACAAATTAAAACATTTAAAAATCATTCACAATATTAATTAGAATTTAAAAATAAACAAATTAAAAAATTTAAAAATAATTCACAATATTAGAATTAAAAAAAACAAATTCAAATATTTAAAAAATCATTAGAATTCAAAAAAAAAAATCGAGCAGTGCAGGTGCTCTCTTGCTCCTTGGGCGAGCGGCGGTGCTCCTCTTCTTCTCCAGCGTCGAGCAGGCCTGCTCCTCGCCTCCGTCCACCGCGAGTTGCTGGAGTACTCGCCCCCTTCATTCTCGAGCAGGCGTGTTGCTCGCCTCCACCGCCTGAACGAGCGACGTCTTCCACGAGCCGCAGCGGTACTCCACCGCTTCCAATTCGAGCAGCGTACCTGCTCGCCTGTCTCCAACTAGAGCAGCCGCGGAGCTCGCCCGCGCCCAGGTAGAGCACTCCAGCAGCTCGCCCGTGCCCAGGTAGAGCAGTAGAGGAGCTCGCCCAGTTTTTTTTTAATTTTCATGCTAATTTCGAAACTTTCATGCTAGATCTAGCTCAATTGATGTTAAATTTCAAAAAACTAACATCAAATTCGTACTCAGGACACCCAAATCTATAAGTTACAAAAAATTTTCAAAAAACTCACCGGAAAATTTTTCCGGTGGTGGTGTTGCGGTGGTCCGACTGGTGGTCGTGGCGGCTCCGGCGGTGGCTCCGGTGGTGGCTCCGGCAGGTAGAAGGGAGGATCAGATGGAAGAGAGAGAGAGGAGAGAGAGTGAGTAAGAGAGAAATGAAGAAAATAAGGGAGGTTACGCTATATATAGTACGAGCGTTTTTTATCCGAAATTGACGTTTTCAACTGCGATTTCAATACAACGTTCTGAAAGTGTAACAATGTTTGTAATTTAGTCAAACACACATAAAATGTCATTACTTATGTGGAGTCACAATTATAACGTTTAAATGCGCTTAAAAAGGGGTTTAACTTCTTTTATACGGGTTTATAATGTTTTGTAACAATCAGAGTGTTTTTTACTGTTCGCTCAAGAAATTATTTAAAAAAAACAAGAGTTACAACACGACATTATTACATGTGTACAACGTCAATATGAATTAAAAAAATTTTGTACTGCGGTGATTAGTAATTTTGTACTGCGAATAACAACCCAGTTACACAATATATTATCTTTTTATATAATTTTTGAAATTTCAAACATTTTTAAAAGATACATATGTATATTTTTGAATTTTTATAATTTTAAGCCAACAATATACTTAAATTTTTATTAGCTTTACTATTTTGGTCGCATTAAATTAAGTTGTTATATTATATAAATTAAAATATCATGTAGCATAATCGGTCGTATATCTATTTTATTAATTTTAATATATCACTGGTTTGATCATGTCTCGGCAAAAACTTCAATTTATATTTACAGTATCAAACATTCAATATATACACATAGTTTCAATATATGATGTGAATAACTATCATGACACAATGGTTAAGATATTCTATATTCATCCCAAACTTTGGGGGATCGATTCTTGCTCTATGCACATTTTAAACACACTAGTTTGAATTAAATATGGCATTGGTATGGAGGTCTATTTATACTCATACTTTGTAAGGTAAGGTTCGATCCTAGATGTGTACACATAACATAATCTTCGATTTAAAGAATAGTCAAGTTACTCGGGTATGGAGGTCTATTTATACTCATACTTTATAAGGTAAGGTTCGATCCTAGATTTGTACGTGTACACATAACATAATCTTCGATTTAAAGAATAGTCAAGTTACTCGTGCACATGGAGTGGGATTGTATGGTGGTGGTGCCCATTATTCAGTAGTAGAGCTATATACCACTATTATAGTATCGATTTTGTTATTGCTATACTAGTAGCTTTTTTGCTACTGCTATAATAGTGTCGATTTCGCTACTATTGAAGTAGCAGCGATTTTGTTACTGCTAAACTAGTATCGATTTTGTTACTAATGTACTAGTAACGATTTGGCAACTGTTATACTCGAAGCCATTTTGCTACTGTTACACTAGTAACCATTTGGCTACTACATTCTAAATCGTTAGCAATATCTAGCTATCGGAAAAGTAGTAGCGAGACAAAGCGAAATAGCTACCGCATTCCAAACGGTAGCTATTTTTAATTTAGCCACTAGGACATTTGCTACCACTATATATCAGTAGCTAAATCATAAAATGCGGTAGCCCGTTGTGTTTAGCTACCAAAACTGATGATTTAGCTACTAATTTACAGCGGTAGCTAAATCATGTGACATTATTAGCAGAGTATTATGATATCTCCGGTTTTTGCGGCCAACTTGATTGAAGAAACATTTAAACTTTTCTTTATCTATACTCTCATAATTCATCTTCGTATTCGAATATCCTAAATGTACATACACATATTTTCATTTGGTTAAAAACAAATCAAAAAAATATCCTCTCATATAACTTATGTATATATAAAACAAAGTCGTTTTCAACAGCGAGTCAAGAAGTGAAATAGGCGGTTTCAGATCTGGTCTATGTTTGCGGTTGCATCCAAACTGATAAGAGTATAACTAGGAATCTCTGCTTACTGCACGTGCAACTACAACAATATACTTATGTATATCCAACCGGTCAGATTACTAGGAAACAAGTTCACTTTAGAACAACATCAATTAGTCTGTTTGTTTTGATTCTATTTTTGTTTGCAAATATCATCATCTTATAACACTTGTAGCTACTACTAGTTGTTGTCCGCTGTTACAATATATACTGCCTCACTAGCTGAATCAATCAAACGCACCAGTTTAGAGTGGTGTCGAAAGGATATTCACATTCCTTCACATGTAGTCCTCTCTTCTGCTAGTTTGTACGATCTTTTATTTTGTTAACTAGTTCTCCTTTATCTTCTTCTATATTTTCTTTTCCTCTGGCAAGAAGGGCTTCTAGCCAAAATATTGCCTTGTAACTGGCTCTGCCAGCAACTATAAAAAAAAAAAGCTTTATGATAGCTTCATTGATTCAGTTCAATTTTGTCAGTCGGCATAGGAAATAGTATAATATTACAGGACCACAGTTCGATAGATATATAATATCTTATACGAAAAGTTTTCATATTTATGTTCAATGAAGGAGTCACACCACAAATTTCACAGGAGCATTGAAACAAAATCATTCCAGAAACCAAAAGAATCAGGAGATGTATCTGTTGAACTTAATTGCCAGGATAGAAGAGGTTGTTTGGATTGTTGAAGGGATTATTTCATTCATCATATTATATGACCTATTTATAGAATTTCTACATCAAGAGCTTCTACTACGTAGTCAAAATAAGAGGCTCACAAAATCTACTACAGCAACACATGTTCTACACGTCTGCTTACTTATAAAACAATGGTAGGCTAAAACAGTGATGGACGGTGCCAACCTAAATCTTCTAGATGAAGTTGTTGTTGATTTTCTTTAACAGTCCCTCTCAACACCAACTTCCTATTAACCTAGTACACATGTAGCTTTTATATGGAAAAACTACAGACCATCTCTTTCATGTTGTTGCTATATGGGCAAGCTCCTCTTTGTCTTTGTAGAGAGTGCATCAACGTCCCATAAGGCAAGCTCCTCTTCATCTACTGTAAAGAGTGCATCAACATCCTCAAGGGCAAACTCCTCTTTTTCTACACCTGAGAGGGCATAAACGTCCCATTCGTCTTCATTCCTTGAAGTAGCAACATTGTTTTCTATCCTCTTCTTCTTTGACCAACAATCTTTCGCCATATGATCTTTCTTGTTACAGTTGTAACATTTTCCTTCAAACTTTTGACTATTATCATAGTCGTTCCAATTTGCTCTTGCTTTTGTTCAATCACTCCACTCGCCTTGATGACTCATCTCTTCGTCGCTCTTCTGTCTGGATCCATATTCAACTTTCTTCTTGGAATTCCACTTGTCTTTCTTAGCGTAGAGTGCCTCTTCCTCTGTCTTCAACGAGACTCCTCCCATTTGCTTAGCTAATGCTTCTTGACTAGCTAGCAAGTTTTCGAATTCCACAAGTGATGGTTGATTTTGCCATCCTTGTATAGCAGCAATAAAGCTCCTGAATTCTGGTTTCAACCCATGGATAATTATTCGTTTCATCCTTGTATCACCGATTCGAGCTTCCGAATCCAACTCAGAAATTTCTCGGCACAACGACTTTACTTTATGAAAGTATTGCGCAACCGTCATGTCATGTTGTGCAATCAACAATAGCTCACTCTCCAAGAGTTGCAACTTTGTGTCATTCTTTTTCGAGAATAACTTCACGAGCGGATCCCAAGCGTCTTTGGGAGTCTGTGTGTCTCGAATGTGCTCGAGAATTTCTTCTTCGACAGTCGTCTTGAGAGTAAACATGGCTTTGCCTGCTTTAATCTTCCATTTCCATAATGCGTCTTCTCCCGTAGGTGGCTTTACTTCGGTGCCATTAACAACTTCCCATAAATCTTGTCCTTGCATATATGACATTATGCAAGTAGACCAAGAATTATAATTATTGTTACTAAGCTTTTTAATTCCGCCACCAAATTGAAAATCTGCCATAGCTAAGCTTTTTAATTCCCTTACTTATACAGAGATATATATATATATCCTTCACTTTTTTTTTCACTCACTTATTTCACCACGCTCAAATGCCAGCTACTTTTTTTTAAATACAAAATAATAAATCACCTCTCTTCTATTTTGAGTTCACGCGTGCAGTATTCTTTTTGCTTTCCCTTTTATTTTGTTTTTAATTTTGCACTCACTTTTCCTTTTTTCCCTTTTTTTCCTTTTCTTTTCAAGTCACCGTAGACCAAACAAAAAGAAAACATTGGGAGTAATCAACGCACACCTCCTTTTTTTTTATACTCTTTTGTCACCCACTCACGACACCTCTCTCACCCTTTTTTTTAATCCCTCACTCACTCGCATCTACACTCCACCGTATATTTCTCATTTGTTTCTTTTGAACTTTCTTTACTTCATCACCTTCACCCAGCGTCTTTGCTGCTTCGATCTATTTCTCACCCAGACTCACTCTTCCTTTCTCTTCTATTTTTTTCCACGAATACAACGGCACAGAGATGCAAGAAGTAAATCGCTTTGACAGAGAGCAAGCAGAATGCAACTCCACTCACCCAGCATAAATTCAAGCTTTTCCACTTCTATTATCCCCTCGCACTGCTAGTATGCAATTGTAAAGTTGAAAAAGGAGCATACCCACCGGGGCGAGACTTTGTTGCGCTCTACTTTCTCTCTTTCTATATTTCTCAACAAGGTCGAGAACTCTAAACTAACAGAGTGTAACACCCCTAGTCCTAAACCTGTAATGACGTCACAATTCATAGCATAATAAATAGCAAATCGCAGCGGAAAACAAAATTATCTACCTTGGTGTTACACGCCGTTACCCACCCTTGTGAGTAACAAGGCATCCTCACTCTTCTTAACAATACAACTCCTCACGCTGTGATGAACAGATACCGAGCACTTCTAATTATTACAAACAAAATTCCACTAAATGAGCAACTAACTGAATACAACAACCTCTTTAATATAAAACAAATAAAACCAAAGGTGTTTGCTGAAAACACGTCAGCTACCCCCGTGCCCCGCACTCCGGCTTGAGTCTTCTCAATAACCTGGAATGTTTGGCCCATTGAAGGGCTCAGCAATCGAAATGCTGGTATGCTAAATGTAGTCTTAAATCATCAAGATTCCTTAAGTCGTTTTAGCCATCTTGATATTAGATTCATTACAAGATATTCCGGTTTACAAAACTAACAGTAATAACTGTAAACAATCACTTAATAATTCACCTGTAAACATCAATGTACAATAGTACACAACACCAATAACCACACATCAATAAACCATAGTAATAACTAATAATCACACACCAACAATCCATAACAATAACCAAACATGATACGCGTATAAAACTGTTCTTGTTAGTTGGCCACCTGGCCCTTATCCTTTTAAACCATTCACTAAACCTTTTCCAATTAATTACCACCTCAGGCGTCATGTCAAGACAACCCTTAATAACTTATTAATGGACAATTGTCCCCTGGGTTCCAATGGAACTGTTACCAGCTGACCTAATGGCCCTGGATAATTAAATGACCGATTCGGTTGAACCTGTGCACCTACGGCAGTGCCCTCCGCCATCCCCGAATGTGGTTGATGGATTCCCTTGAGTGACTCCCCATTGAAGTCTCTCGTAGTGATCACTATGCGCAACCAGAAAGTCGAAACAGTCTGGATTTCTCTCTTTATAAGTTAGCCTTTTTGTCAGTGGTATAATAACCAATACTTGAATTAAGACTATAATAGTTGACCATCAATTAGGTTCAATAATACCTAAGGTCAGTTAGTCTTGTTCCAGTTTAGATGTATAAACTTCCAGTCATAAGACGTTCGCGTATAAAATACAACGCAACAGTTTGAGCAACACAGTATACAATATCATATACATAAAATCACAGATATCGCTCTTAAACAATTAAACACATAATGTCTGGACCTTAGGATAATCCTTAGGACATTCAGACCACACAATTAACATACCATTCACCAAGTCACTGCTAGCTTGACAAATTCTTGTTCAGTAATTTCCTTCCCGTACGCTGTTATATTCACATGCAATACCGGGTAATATTAATATAACTATCCACTAAATATTACAGTATTGTTATTGTAGAGTTTATACTTGTAGCATACTAATTCTGTATGTTCTTTATTTCCCTATGTTTATTTAACAGTGGTTCTAGGTAGTTCATATGTTCATTATTTTATGTGATACTCACATGTGATAATGAATTTCCCTTGTGTTGTATTTCTTTATCTCTTTAATTATATATCCATAACTATTTCCTCTTATTCCATATACCAATATGATTTGGTTATCTTTATTATGACCACAATTATTTCATAAACTCTATATTATATTCTTTTGGTTACTTTTATCATAACCACAATTTATTTTATAAACCTTATATTATTCCCCATAATATATCACATTACTTAACCTTAATCCCTTTCTTTATTAAATTATAAAACCAACCTTATTAATTCCTGTAATTATAATTTGGACACAATAACTTTTTATAAGTTACCAAATAACCTTATAAATTCGGTTTTTACCTTTGGACACATTAACTTTTGTAATTTTCCAAATAACCGTATATATCCTTTCGGTAATTACAATTCAAATACTCCAACTTTTATAAATTACTAAATAACCATATAACTTTTACAATTTACTAATTATCCATATTAACTATCGGTAATTATAAAATGAACATTCTAATTTTTATAATTTGCCAATTGACCACATTTAATTTTCGGTCTTGACATACACTTTCCTTATATTTACATTTTAATCCCAAAACCTTATATAAGTTACATATTAACTTATAAACCGTAGTTCTAATATTTAATTTCTTAAAATAACCAAGTGACCCACATATTTTCGTAAATCATACTTTCGCCCCAAATCAATTTCGGTTTTAATATATATATTTCCTTTATTTACAATTTAACCCCATAACTTTATATAAGTTACATATTAACTTATAAGCTATAGTTTTAACATTTTTTTTTCTAAAATACCGAAGTAACCCTTATCTTTCTTTAATTATATTTCCGCCCCATATTAACTTCTATTTTTCATATATACTTTCATAAATTACATTTTCACCCTTAAACTTTTATAAACTTAATATTTTATGTAATAAATCATTTTAACCCAAAGTTTTTGGTCAACACTTTGACCAAGACTTAATTTCATAATTAATACTTTAATATACCCATAAAATCATATGTAATTCGGCTATACTCCCAAACTTCTCAGTAATTACAAAATAGTCCCAAGACTTTATAAATTGTTATTTTAACACTTAAACACTTATTTAAATTCACCAAAATTCATAATATTAATTCCTACCTTATATTATATCATAATTATACCAAATCACTCCTTTAGTTCTCGACAATTATAATAAGCACCCCAAACTTTTCAAAATTTACATTTTAACCACATAACTTATTAAATTAGCCATTTAAATACTTGTAGCTATTTTTAATACTCCCAAAATTTATAATATAAGCTAATATACTTATATACTTTCAAAAATCATCAATTAACACATTTCATTCTTGGCCATAATATTACCTTACTATATAGTTTTTAAAACTTGATTTAAACCTTATAATATATACTTATAAATGTATATAAGTCATATAACACTTCTAAAAATTATGCTAATGACTTAGAATGATTATAAACTCAACATAGAACATATTATTCTTAGATATTTCGGTTTAATAATATGTGTATCATATTTAATTTTTTTGACACAATTTTATACCTTAAGGTAATAATCTTACCTTATATGTTATAAATTATTTTTCTTGACATTTTAACTCAATATTTTCGGCCTTAATATTAACAAGGCCTATACATAATTTTTATACCAAAGTTTGAAGCTTAATTCAAGCTTAAACTTAATAAACCTTACTTATATAAACTTACCCCTTAAATCAAGACAATTCTTGTACTTGATTTTTCCTTGAATTCCATGCTCTCCAAATGCTATTTTGATGAAGGTATTTCGGCCTCCTTGTACATATGTAGGAGATCTATTTGTTAGACTTCTAACAAGAGTTTATAAGTAATATTTGTAGTAATTTTACAAGAGTTTACCTTAGGATTTTAACAAGGTATTTTTGGTACACCTTGGAATGATTGTAGATCCAAGTTTCCTTCATGAAATAATGAAAAGAATATGGATTTAGAAGCTCTTAAATTTCGAAAATAGCTTAAGGTAATTTACAAGGATTTTCAACATAAAAATATACCTTAACTTGATCTTGTTGTTCCTTGTGTTGTTGTTGAATTTAGGAACCTCCTTGGAACAATTATGCTTGGCAAAAATTGTAGGAGTTACTAGGATGATTTCTTGCTTCAAGACTTGAAAGATTTAACTAGGAAATTACATTAAAATGGTGTTAGAACTTGATACACCATTAATGGAGCTTGAAGCTCTAAGGGATTAACTTAGCAATGGAAGAAGAAAAGAGAGAATAAGAGAACTTACTCAATCGGCCAAGTGAGTGGCAAGGAAGAAATGAGGCCTAACTCACGTATGAATAAGGTAGGGAAAGACAATGAATCAAATGGAATTATTTGACACAATTATTGTCAAATTGTTTAATCTTTCTTTTGTTTAATAATTTAGTGTTTGGCTCAATAAAATTGTCTATCATTTAGACATGTTTTCGGCTGGTACTTGGGAATAATGGAGGCTTTGTTTGCCACTTGAAACTAGAAGACAATACAAGTTAGGTAGGTGTAATACTTTAGCATTTTAATGTTGATTTTGTCCTTGTATTCCTCTTGTTTTCTACGGTAATGTGGACTGAATTGGCATCTGATTTCTTGTTAATTATTGACATAAGAACATGGCTATATTGCTAGGTATTTTAGCTTGAATTTAATAAGGCAAACAGCCTCTTTTTTTCTACACAAAATCGGTAATCATGTGGTCTAACATGTCATTTGATTTTGTCATCTTTTACATAGGAGACTAGCTTAATTAGTGGTGTTTACTTTTGATTTAATATAGGCAATCAGTCCCTTATATTCTCCATCATCATCGGCTGCTCCATGTGCTGCAAGAGCAATTGAAATTCTTTGTTTATAGTCTCCTAAAAGTAGATCTAGTTGTTTAACTAATACATTGCTTTTCATTTCTTTTGTTAATCTTATACTAATCTTCATTGTTTTATTGTAGGGGGAATTGGTAGATGAGCTTCATCTGATTGCACATACTTAATACATTATCACATGGTGTGTGACAAGATGATTTAGCATCCAATAACAAAATTTTGAGTTAAACTAGTCAAAAACTGACCCTAAATGGCGCATGGAATGGAGGTCAGATGGAACTGATTTTTAACTTAATTTTTGTTACACTATATTTTATTAAGACCATACTAATATGTGTAATAGGTTCCAGCATTTAATTGGTACATTTATATGTTGGTAAAAGATGAAAGTTGTAAGGTAAAAATGCTGATTTTAGGTACCTTTTTGATGATAAAATTGCCCCAACTTGTACTATGAATTTAGTAATGGCATTAATTGATTTAGATGCTCAATTTATCCCCTTTTAAGATTATCAACTCGTGGCTCCTCAAAAACTTCAAGGCAATTGCGTAAAACACATTTTTGTGACACCCGAAGGTGCGTTTTTGTGCTTTAAGGATTTTCTGAAAAATAATTAGTCGCTATGAGTTCCAAGTGTTTATTGACATTGTTTATAGTAAATAATAATATGTTAAGGTGCTACATTGAGTTATATGGGGTTATATCAACCCAAAACACAATTCCCGGGCTAACCGGGCAAAAAGGAGCGTTAAGAAATTCGTCCGAGCACTTTGTTTATTTTTGAGGAAGTGGCTCGTGCATTCTCTTTAGAATGTTAAATAATGATGTTAGGAACTCTAAGAATTAATTTTATAAGAGTTCGTGCCACCTCGGCACTCCTCCTGGGCATTCCCGGGCCTTTATGGGGCCCCCATCGGGAACTTCCGAGCACTTAATATTTAACTGGGAATTTATCATGAGTACTTCATCATATATGTTTAGTAAAGTGTTGCTGGGCTTTTGAAATGAAGTGTAATGCTTTATTTTATTTTATAAGGTATTTCTGGGACTTTTAGGCCTTAAGGAGCCCTTAAGGGAACTCCCGGGCATATTGTATTTTTACTCAGTTCCAACTGAGGACTTGTGTTATAAAGGTCATAAAATGATCCTTGATTGACTTCATATGAGTTTTATAGCTTATATAACTTGTTTATCTTAAGGTCGGGCTTTAACGCACGTTTTTGACCTTAAGGAGTTTAGGTGCGTTTTTAACGCCTAAGTGTTTATATCCCTTCTTAGAGTTTAATAATCCCCTGAATAATATATATTCAGCATTATTTAATTATATAAAGGTTAGGGGTATTTCACAGAGCTGCATATCTGCAAATATGAAGTACTCTTCTCTTCAACAAGAAATGGAACCGTGAGCTACAACACTGAAAGTAGTTTTGGTGTTGGTTTTGATATGTTAGGCAAACTGGCTTTGATTGATGAAACTAACGAAAGGTATTTGTGTTTGTTGGCTGTCAAAGATTGTATTTGGCTCTGATACCAAATGTTGAACTTGAATGCCCAGGATAGAAGAGGTATGTTTGGATTGTTGAAGGGATTATTTCATTCATCATATTACATGACCTATTTATAGAATTTCTACATCAAGAGCTTCTACTACGTAGTCAAAATAAGAGGCTCACAAAATCTACTACAGCAACACATGTTCTACACGTCTGCTTACTTATAAAACAATGGTAGGCTAAAACAGTGATGGATGGTGCCAACCTAAATCATCTAGATGAAGTTGTTGTTGATTTTCTTTAACAGTATCTGCCCCTCATGAACAAAACAGTCAACATCAAAAAATCTATCTAGTTGCACAACACAACAAATCTAGTATGTCACTAAAATTTAAAAATGCTAGTATGTCACTAAAAAATTTTGGATAATTTGGTTAACCGAAATTTACAGGGTTAAAACCAAAATCCAAACCGAATTAACTCGGTTAAAAACCCAAAAAAAAATTCGATTAATTTGGATTTTAAATAAATCCAAATTATTCAATCCAAATGTTCACCCCTAATAGCAATAGAGTCATCATCCTACCAAGATGTAGTTTAGATTATAAATAACTAAAAATCATCTACCTTCATCATTTTCAAACGCCTTTTTTCTGGGAAAAAAGATAACAATCACCTCGCATTTGGTCTGATGAATAATTCTCTCTCTATTGTCAAACGAAGCACGCAATTATCTACTGCAACTTAAAAAAAAACCTATCCGCCCAAGAGTAATCAACCAATTCAAACGTAACTAGTGTACATGTTGAAATACCCATATACAATTTATAAGAAAACAGATTGGAAAGACAAGAACTCACTTGCTCCTATCCATTAGAATATGAAACGAATAAAATCTTGAAATATTTTTGGGGTAGGTCGAGAAATTTGCTAGCCCCACGACTCAGTTTTGTCATGCTCTCACTTCCTCAAGTTCTGATTTGTTTTCCCCTCACCATTTTGTGTCTGTTTTTGTCTCCGCTGTAGACAGGCTCTCCCCTCCAGCAAGCATCGGCCGGCAGCATGATGCAACTCGTGTATTTTCTGTCTTTTGTTTAAAAATATTAAGAGGACGTTTGTGTTGGGGTAATCGGGAAAGGGAATCATATTCCATTTTTTGTTGTTTGTTTTGTCAATTTTTCGATTTTTAAGAAATAGAAAAGAAATAGGATTACCCTAAAACCCTCCAACTTGATTCCCCACCCCTATTAGGGAATAGGATTCCCTTTCCCCAATACAATTAGACTGGGTACATATGATCATTGACCGGTGACTAATGGCCATTGACCGGTGACCGGTAAATGTTGACCGGTAATTAATGACCATTGACCGGCAGCCGGCAGCCGTTGACAGTTGACCGGCGGCTGTTGACCGGTTATTTATTTCATTTCATCCAGCTTAAACAAACAAGCAGAAAAATCAAAGGAAATTCTTTTCCATTTTCCATTCCCTTTCCTGATTCCATTCCGTTTCCCCGCCTGAAACAAACGCCCCCTAAGTTTTATGGTTCCACCTTAACACCTTTTCTCTATAATTTTTGCACTATGTTAGTTCTTTTGTGCTCCACACAGTTCCTTGTTGATAGAAGGTTAGGCTTGGTTTATTAGGTGTGAGCCTCTCGTTTAGTTTTATATTATTTGTCTACTAATAAAAAAATCTTTAATGCCCTTTTTATTAATACTTTTTTGTGTGTGTTTTTCTATTAAATAAGTGGATACATACACCTTATTTTTTCATACCCATACTGAGAAGAATGAGCATGGAGAAAGAGTATTTAGTTGTGCAAAAGTACAAGCGGTGGTGTTGTTTAGGGCTTTAAAAACACATAATTTTGTGTATTAGTGTTCGTTGTTTAATTACAAACATTCATAACTTTCTATATTTATGTAGAATGAAATCGAACAATAGTTGTAGAGCACTGTGAATCCTGATGAAGCTGGCACTTCTCAGCCCGTTGATCCAACAGAGGTTAACAAGCTTTTTTACAAAGTTGTGAAGGGAAAGGTAAAGGGTGTATGGTCTTGCAGAGTCTCTCTTGCACTACTACTCAGAGCAATATACCAGCACTGCTACCGCCTTGACATCCACATTTGACGAGGAAAAATTTCAGCTGTATAAGGAGAAGCTCGATGCCAAGATGAAAACCGAGATGCAATAGTTTCATGAGCAGATGAGAGCAGGAGGAGTAGATGATGAAGCGCCAACAGGAGTAGCTTTCACATCAGTTCATGCAGTTGATGATTAGCGCTTCGTGGTCATAGTGGGGTCCACCTCCTCCTTCAGGTTCTCAAAGTGGGATGTCGCAAGCCATGGTGCCATTGGGTCCACCTCCAGCTTCAGGTTCTCATCAGGTCGAGTCGTCATGGGGTCCATATCCAGCTCCACCTGATTCTCATCAAACCGGTTCATCATGGGGGTCTACCTTCAGCATTTGGGTCTCGGAGTAGGATTCCACCACAGGGATAGAAGTCAGGTCCGCCTTAGGGATGGTGGTAAGAGAACCATCACTTTAGGGGTGAAGATATTTAGATATCTGATAGTACATAGTGACTCACTTGGTGTACGATGTCGAATATTAGTTTCTGGATTTATAATATGACTTGGATATATATATATATATGTATTAAACCTTTTAACCTTTATGAAATTAAATATTCTAAACATTGTGCTTTATAATATAGTTTCATGCTTATTGAATATTTTAAAATTTTATTGTTTAATAATTTATATTCCCAAATATTGAAAATAAATCAAAATACATTTTAAATAGCTTTACAATTTAAATTTTTAAAAATGAAAAATAAATCATAATATCAATTAAATATGATCAAATACATGCAAAATAAATTATATTTTGAATATCTGCGGATTACCTGCGGAAAGTCTATAAAAATGTGGTGTAATGTGCCTACGACCAAGTGAATGTGTGGGAAACGCTAATGTGGCATCGAATTAACGATAAAATTTCCGTAGGTAATCCGTTGGTAATGAACGTTGAGATTTCCATAGGTAATTTATGCGTGAAGATTTCTGTAGGTAATTCAAGGTAACTTACCGGCGCAATCATTTTTCTGTCTGTAATGTTGTTACCGACGAAATCATTTTTTCGTCGGTAATATTGTTACAGACCATATGAATATGACATAAATTTTGAGGGACGTTTTGTCGGTAATCCATCAATAAACCGTTTTTTTTCTAGTAGTGGATTAAAAAAATAAAAAGGGCAAAAATACTAAAGATAGATACAAAAATTCTAAAACGACTTATAATTTAAATATATTTTTTTGAACTAAAGGGTAAGCTTCATTAAAGAAAACTAAGAATTACAACCTATCAAACTCTATACTAGCTGCAACAGGCTGCAGAAAGAAAACAAGGCAAATTACTTGCCTAAGAATTCTAACAAATTTAAGCAACTAAGAATACTATAATTCTTCCTAGTTACCGGGTAACAAAATTTTCCCCACCTCATTTTCAAATCAGCTAAAATCTTGTTAATCTCAAAACATCTGTTCGGTTTCACATCAGAGAAAATTACATCATTTCTAGTTTTCCAAATGGAATATACCACCATACCAACAGCTGCAGATCACATTTTGAATATAAGGTTGCCTTTCGTTTCAGACTGCCAGAGACAAAACATACAATCAGAGAAATTAATTGGCAATCTGCACTGCATCCAACTGTGAAGAACCGCCTGAAACAGATCACGACTATAATCGCATTAAAAAAACAGATGATTTCTGGTTTCATCAAGCCCACAGAACACACTTTCCGTCAGTGCTAGGAGACCATTTCCCAATTCTGTCTCTAGTAGCAAGCCTATTGTGGCAGGCCATCCACCAAATGAAAGAGGCACGAGGAACACAGAAGGAGTTCTAGAGAATATTATCCCAGACCCCATTCGCAACTGGATGAATGATGTCAAAGATAATACTGACAGATGATTTATCTTGTACCTTAGCCTCGAGAAGCAGAGGAAGTGAATTATTTTCCTTCAGTTCATCTCTGAGTTTTAAACAATTCTTCCACCAGGCCGCATGACTCCCTCGAAGCTGAACATTCCATATGTCGTTCTTCCCAAGAACATATGCTTTGCACCATCTAACCAGCGCAGAAACATTACTTCCCGTATTGTCCAGCTGAAACAAGATATTGATTATACTGCCTTTGTTCCAAACAAGAACCTCTTTAATACCCAAGCCCCCAATAATTTTAGGCCTACAAACATTATCCCATGCAACAGGAGATTTCCTCCCCGAAATACCCCCACACCAGAGAAACAATCTCAACCTCCTATTGAGCAACTGAATGTCATTCTTAGGGAAAAGAAAAATATTAGACCAGAATCTCTAAATGCTCATCAGAGTACTTTGGACTAATTGAAGCCTACCAGCATAACTCAATTTACGAGTAGCCCAATGAGAAATTCTTGCAGCGATTTTATTGATGAGAGGCAAATAATCATTGCAACAGAGCCTTTTATCAGAAGAGGGACTCCCAGGTATCTGACTGGGAGGTTACCTTCTTCAAATTCCTACACATCTAAAATCCTCTCCTTTTCATCCTCATGAACTCCTCCAAAATAAACTTTACATTTCTGCTGACTGACTAGTAAACTAGAGGTGCCAGAAAATTTATCTAAAATGTCTTTGATGATCTTAACTGAACCCATATCCCCTCTGCAAAATATAAGCAGATCATCTGCAAAGCAAAGGTGGTTAAGCCCAATCTTGCTGCATTTCGGGTGAAAGTTAAAATCAGGATTGTCTTTCACTTGCATAAGCATCCTGCTGATGTATTCCATACAGAGAACAAAGAGAAGAGGTGAAAGGGGGTCTCCCTGCCTGAGACCTCTTTCCCCCTTAAAAAAGCCACATGACTGACCATTTACCATAATCGAATAGAATGGAGAAGATACACAAGTCATGATCCACCAAACATGAAATACCCCTAATTAATTAAACAATGTTTAAACATATAACTAATTAAATAAAGGCCTAAACATACCTTAAAAATAAATTAAACACAACAGTATTCATCAGAAAGCAAGAATTGCACCCTTTGACCTTTTAGGGTGATTATATGCCCAAACAAACTCCGTTTGACTTAAAATTTTGACCTGAGCTTTATAACTCATAAATGAACATATTAAAACCGTTTCCAAGGGAAACCAAACTCAGGAACTCACTAGAACACAAAATGTGCTCTAAGCTTTCTTAAAGCACGTTTTTGTGAGATTGTCTCCAAAATGAGTTTTATTTGATTTTAGAGTCTTGAATACCCTTAAATATACTAATGTGAAATAATGTACCACATTAAAATTCCTAAATCAAAGTTTTTCAAAAAAATCAAAAATATGTGCATTGGTTTGTGAATAGTAACCAAATAGTGCAAAAATAACATTTAATCTCTTAATCTAGACTATGGTCAATATGTACCCTTGACCTTGGATATTAATTGCCATCAGTTTAAGTCTATTAACCAAGCATGTCACTGTTTCAATTTGCAAATAAATATGAGTCACCACTTTTCACTTTATTAAAGTAATGATAACTTTTGTTAATAACATTAATTAGTCAACATGCTTTGCCACCTTGCTTTACTATTACCACCTGCTTTGGCATGTTAATCTTATCCTCTTCCAAGCTCTGAACACCTGCAAAAGAAAAAAAAACCACCGAATTCTACCTGTGAGATATGAGTATATACATAATCAATACGTGACATGTACTATACAAAAGTAAACGGTTCCTATCTTCCTTACCTACTTCCGCCAGTCCTTATGGGTTGCTTCATCAGTAGGGAAACCTCCAAAGTATCTAATTATGAGTCATCCCATACTTTGACCAAACTAAGACCATTTACCTCTTATAACCGGTTTCTTCTCTTCCTCTTCATTTACCTTTCTTTCTTCTTCAACCGTCAGCCTCCCAGTCTCTCTTTGCTGCTCCAAACCGTGAGTGAACACCTAGCTTCCATGGCTGCTAGCTCAAGCTCTTGCAAAACAAAGCTAAGCTGGTGTGTGTATTAGAGGAGATTATCGGCTGGTAACAAGGGGAAGGAAGGGAAGCACTCCATTAACAAAGCTAAGGTGAAAATGGGCATAAAAACCTAGCCTAAATCTTCTTCCTATTTCCGGTTGTATACTACCAGTTTCCCCAGCTCATTCTCGTTTTCTGCATGTAAAAATCAGAGGGATAACATCCATCCATCATACAGTAGCATTACCCATGCTAGAAGCCTCACTTTCATCCATCTCGGTAAGGAATTACTACTACTCTCCTCATTGTTCTACCGGGTACATGTGCTGGTACAATCACTAGTTTAACACTCCATTTTTGCCTTGGAAAAACAGGCGTGAACAGCCTTGAAAACCAGTCCCAGAACAAGGTAAAGATCTTGCATTTTCTTAGCCAAAAACAACCTATAACAACCTAGTTCATAAGGCTAACATACGTTTTTTTATGGCTTGATATATTGCTGGAAAAGAATTCATGAAGACATCTGCTCAACCGTAGGAGGATAATACCAAATATACGTACCAACAAGGTGAGTATTATCACCTTAATGATGTATATACCAAGCCTATGTTACTAACACTTTAAAAACTAATTTAACCTTATGTTAAAAATAGGCCAAGAGTTCTAAGGGTTGTTTGAAGTGCTTGCTGGCTTGAAAATCACAAGCTAGGTGAGGAAATCCTATCCTATATTATAATATATTTTTATGACATTTTATTTCATATTCATACCAGCCGTGGGGATATATAAGGGTGAATAATTTAATTATGTATTAAAACATCTTATAATATTTTTGGCTGGTTAATGTATGGTATTCATGACCTATAAGGTCAAGGAAATAAATTAGGGGTCAAAAATATAATTTATAAAATATATGGGCAAAGGTAAGTATAAGCTGTAATGATATAAAGTCATTTGGGACATTTATGTGTAAATTTTATTCTATGCAAATTATTGTAATAAGGCCATGTATTTTTAGGCCATTTAATCTATGGTTATTAAGCTTAAAATGAATTTAAAATGTTAACTAAACATTACCGAAATATTTTAGGGGTTTTACTGTAATTAAAATGATTTTAGGGACTAATTATAAATAATAACCAAAAACTAAGCACTAAAACCTTATTTTATGAATTTTATAAAATTTAATTAAGTTTTGAGACAAAAATGTAATTTATAAAAATTATAGGGGTCAAACTGTAATTAAAGAAACTTCCGGTCAAACTAAAAGTCAATAGGTCAATATAGACCATATTAGGAGGTTTGACCAATTTAATGTCATAAATAATTACATTATGAACTTATAGTAACATTAAAGGTGAAATGTAGAATTTATGAAAATTTTGGGGTATAAGATGCAAATACCAAAAAGTTGGGGTATAGATTGATTAATATGATGATTTATATCCTAAGTATAAAATTTGGGAATTTTTGGAGTTATATAAGTGGTTATATTAATAAAAGTGTATAATATATAGTTTTGTGACATATGAAAGTATATTATTAAAGATGGGGTCAAAATGTAAATAAGGAAAAGTAAGATGGGGCGGAAAAGGGATTTAGAAACAGCATGGGGGCTGTTTGAAATAAATAACAAAGAAAAAACTATAGGTTATATCAATAATAAATATTGAAACTATATAATATAACCCATAGATGTAACTTAGTATAATATATGTGGTCATGGAGTAAATAAGGAAAAAATTATGCTGCTGGAAAGAGATATACCAAACAGACCAGGTCTGTTCGGTAAATATAAAAGAAATAACATGTTAAAACTATATGTTATAAATAATATAATGTTTGGATGATATAACATATGTTATGTAAAATATTATAAGATTTGTGGTAAAAGTGTAAATATGGAAAGTTTAGTTTTGAACAAAAAAAAAAACAGAATCTACGGCTATGTTTGGTATTTTCGAAAATTCAAACCATATTGTATACATAATATGATTTAAATGTTATAGTATATAATGAATATGGTATGTTATAAAATAGGTGGTGGAATTGTAATAATTAGAAAGTGTGGGGTTGAAAGGGAATGAAATAATAAATATATGCCATTTCGGTAATTATAAAGAGATATTAAAACCTTAGGTTATATCTTGTTACAAGTTTTGATGTTATAAAATAAGGTATTTATAACATGGTACAAGTTATGTGGGTATGTTGTAATTAATGAAAATTATAAGAATAAAGAGGCATAAGTGTTATATATATATATATATATATATGCTATTTTCGGTGCATGCATATAGTACCAAAACTATATGCTATAAAGTTTAATGACATATAAAATATCATACTATATGATATCATAAAATGAGTGTAACACTTAATAATATTATGTGGGCAAAAGTATAGTTTATTAAAACTAGCATACCAAGCGCGCGCGCGCGCGCGCCACACACACACACACACACACACACACACACACACACACACACACACACACACACACACACACACACACACACACACACACACACACACACACACACACACATACATATATATAATATAAAAATGAGGATATAGACTATAGTATACAATGACATAAATACTATGGTTAATAAATGATTTTAGAATGGTTAAATAAACCTTGCATAAGGGATAACATGTACATAACATAAAGTTTCATATTCCATTAAGAAAACAATTTATATGTACATATACATAGCTGGCGCAAGCATAACATGTGTATATACTATGGTTTACAAACTATATATTAGTAAATAATAAATGTTAACTTATTAGTATAATTATATACTATAAAGTTATAAGGTTTTGAATGATTACAACTTGATACATAATGGAGAAGTTGTATAATATAAGGTATATTAAAGAATAGTAATGTACCATGCAACATAAATTAACGATGCATGGAATCCATGCAACCATAGGTTATAAACAATAACCATGCATGCAACTATGGGTTATAACATATACCTAAGCATGCGACGTAACCGTGGAAATAAACAAACGAGTGTGAATGAATTTATATTAAGCGTAACACTTATAAAATACTACGGGTGGGGAAATATAATTCCTACGTTTGAAAACGTTAACTATGACGTTCTTATGAAACCGACATCTTTGTTAAACTGAATATTAATACATACTACGAGTAAGGAGTTTTAAGGATAACGATACCTTAACTAATAACTGTTGAAATCCGGGGATGAAATACTGGGATTATTGATGTTATTCGGAGATACCGAATCATATTGTCATGTGGATTGACACCTAGCGTTCTTCATGTTATAGATTGTCTTCCAGACGTACGAGCTCGATAGGCATAGTGGTCTACACTGCGCAACCTTGGACACAGTGTACGGTATGTAAAGGAGTTTGATCCGGGTTGTCCTGAGGGATTCCTCGGGCTCGGATTTGTTTGCTAAACATGATTGGTATGAGTGTGGAGGTGTGTATGGTTGTTTACTGATGTTTACTGCATTATTTATCATGCACGAACGTCCTTCGGGACTAATACTACGTCGACTATAGATCGACTTATATAAAACTACATATACGTGTAACGTGGTTGTGATTGAAATTGTCTGTCATAATACGCTAAGTATTATCAAGTATGTAGGTATAACCTAAGCAAAATTACTTAGGGGCGGGACATGACATAGTCGGTCCCTGGAGCTTTGACTCGAACATGAATACTACCTAGGATGATTCTAGGCATGCGTAAGACTTACGGGGTAGCCAGCAAATAAGTAAGATTCTCCATATTTAAAACTGTAAAGGTTTAACGACTAACTAAGTCAACAGTGGAGTGTGGATAAAAGAAATGGTTACCTTAATCCAGTTAGTATCGACTACTGGTCGCGCGTTGAGATCTCTTGAGTTAACCCGGATCGGGCTTACTCTGGTTGACCTAGTCGAGCCTAGATAGATCGACAGGTTTGGTCATAACATGGGCGCCTTTAAAAAGGCAATATATGGATGCTTTTAAAAAGGATAAGTGATTGAGCACCTTGTGTGCATGGGACTACTGTCCACGCGAGGTTGTTCGGGTTGTCCTAACTGATGCCCGACAGTGCTAACTGGATTATTGGTTTATGCGAGGGCGGGGGCCGAATGTTGTAGAAACGATGGTGCTAACCCACGTGTGCGAATTATCGCCCTGTTGTGTTGCTTGCTGTATTGTTGTGATGGGGGTATAATTGCTGTGATTGTTGTGTGTTATTTGTATTTACAGTTTTGTCATATATCTGTAAACCGGCAATGCATGTAATGAACCTAATGTGAAGACGACTAATACGACTTAATTGACCATTAGGGTCCAGACTCGGCATACTCAGTGTTTATCGCTGAGCCTTTATGGCATTATGCAGGTTGATGATCGCGGATGAAGTCGGAGTGCGGGACCGGGTAGCTAGGCCTTTTGATTTTGAAATTACCGCACATACTCCTTAAGATATTTTGAGACTGTCTTTTAGTCGCTGACGTTGGTGCTGTATGTATTCGGGATATAACTAGTCGCTCACTGTAAATGTTATGTTTTGGAGACCTAGCTGATTGTATAGGCGGTATCTCGTTATCATCGCGGGATTTGGATCATTGTTGTGTTTCGTTGTTGGTTTGTAATGCTTCATCTCTCGCGTGGGCGAGGGGTGGCAAGTAACACCCGTGTGAGTTTTATTTACCGTAGTTACATCCACTGTGAGACGTGTTTATTACTGTTTGCGTGAGTGATTACTACGTTGTTACCGAGTAGGGTGTTACAAAAGTGGTATCAGAGCGGAGTACCGCTCTGATGACGAGATACTAGGTATTAAGCAGTGAGCTTAGGATTGGGGAAACACGGGACACGTCTGTGAGGTACGAGCCGACTCGTTAGATGAAATTAAGTTTGAATGTCGCACTACGCGTGTACTTGCTGGCCTTTAAAGGCAACCCAATACCTACTGTGTGTTTACGGTATAACTACCAACGGGTAATACGATAATCTGCACTACAGATGTCTGGTAGATCGAGAGGCCGCGGAGCCGACAGAGGGGCCGGTGGCGATACTGGTATCCCTGGTGTTACGGAAGCAGTTACTGCTATACTTACCCAGCTCGGAGGAGCACTACCCCACCCACCTCAGCCCCGTGAGACGAATTGGCTGAAGGCGGTGTCCGAGACACGACCACCGACCTACTCAGGGGAGCCGGACCCCGTTGCCTTGGAGCGCTATATTGTGGAGCACGAGAAGGCCTTCGAAGCCTTGAGAGTACCTGACGACCAGAGAGTCACGATTGCTGCATTTAACCTGAAGAACGCAGCCAGTACATGGTGGAGACTGACGAAAGACCAGCACTTAGCTACGCCTGACTTCTCATGGGCTATGTTTGTGGAGATCTTGCGAGGGAAGTACTATCCTGCTCACCTCAAGCAGAAGAAGCGCCGGGAGTTTGAGACGCTGACCCAGGGGAGTCTGTCCGTGGACGAGTACTATGCTCGTTTCATCGGTCTTCTTGACTTCATCCCCGGAGTCGACTATTCCGAGACCGTTAAGGTCGAGAAGTTCCGGGGGGTCTTCTATTTCGTATCCAGGCAGCCATGGGCGCCACTCTTTATACTACCATTCAGGTATAATTATAAACACTGTTTAATCTTACTAAAATTCTACTTGCCCGATTACAATGAATGTGTAAAGGCTTACCAGTTTAAATTCCAGGAGTGCTATGATGCGGCCTCGAGGACGGAGCTGATGCTCCAGACTCGGGATGAGACTCTGGGCCAGAAGAAGAGGAAGAAGCCTGAGAAGGAGTCTGAGGATGAGGGAGTTGAAATACCCCAAACCTTGATATGTGGTTTAAATATCAAACTATGGTATGTAAAGGCTAAAAAGTGCCTTATAAACATTAGTGAACAGTTTAAACCATAGTAAAATGCAATAAAGCATTAAGACACAGTTTGAGCAAAAACATGCTCTAAGCTATGAGTGAACTTGGTTAGGACCCAAAGAGCCTACCAAGACTTAATAATATTCAATTATGATTTAATAAGGCAAATTAAGTCCTTAGAGAACCTTGGTAGACATTGGAACTAAACAAAACATAAATAAATACCTTAAGGTCAATATGGGCTAAAAGTGCTCTAAGCTTGGGATAAATTTGTATAAGACCTAATGGTCATACCTATACCTTATAAATATGTTAATGAACATATTAAATCAATTACCAAAGAAAACCAAGCTTGAAAACAAGTTAAGACACAAAAAGTGCTTTAAGGAGTCTTAAAGCACGTTTTTGAAAAATTGTCTTGTAAATGAGTTTTGGGTGGCTAGATGTCCATCATTACTCTTTAATAAGTATGTGTACTATATAGTATCACATTTGGGTGGCTATATCAATAGGAAATCAAAAATTTCACTTCTATGTGCCTTGTTTTTATGAATAGTGATTTTTATAAGCTAGTTTGTAACATATGTTATCATAAGTAATTAAATTGACAAATAAAGACTAAAATGCCCTTATGTAATAAAGGGGGCCGGTTTCCTTAAGGGTGACTCACCACTCTCTTGTTAATTTACTAAGAAAAGAAAGGATGACTAATTAAGGTACTATTTGCTTTATAAGTTACAAATATCTTCTAAAAAGCAAGTCTATCTTCATTCTCCCTTCCTTTCTCATTTCACACGGTTCCAACCTTCTTCTTCCTCCCTTCTTGCTGTTCTCTCACGGTTTGCAATAGTACACACCACCATCTCCATCTTTGATCTCTTGTAAAATCTAGCTCACTTGTCCAAATAAAAAACAAACACCACCAATCTCTTCCTCTCATCAAGCTCTTCATTCCTATCTTCTCAAAACTTCAAGAGCCCCATTCCGGTGCCAAGGAGTTCCACCATTGAAGGAGCTTGAGCTTGTATTTTTATATATTGTTACTCTCATTTGCTTCTAGGTAAGGAATCTCAAATAAAAACTACATTTCCTCCATGTTTTTGTTGTGACCGAAAATACCCATTAATGGAGCTCTTTGTGTGACCTTGTTCTAGCTTCATTCCAACTCTTCATGGACTAGGTGGAGTCCTCTCTTGAATTATATTCAAACTCTCTTCAAAGATCAAGGTAAAACAACTACATTAATGTTTTTGAAACAATGTAAAATTAGGGTTTACAATGAGATGAAGCTTATAGCTTGAATACTCATTATAATGTTTGTATATTGTTTAGAACTTGACAAGGAATCAAATACCTTACCGGTTTTTATAAGGAAACAAGAAAGAAGTTTGAGTGGAAAAGAGGTAAATATACTAACCTAATGTGGTTTAATGCCTTAGGAGAAATGAGCTTATATTGCTTGTTAAAATGATCTAAGGAGCCAAAGGTGAATGACCTAGTGAAATGCTCTCAAGGAGTTTATTAAGGGCATATGTATTGTTGGGTGTATTTGCAGGTCAAATGCATTATTTATGTGGGAAATTCAGTGTTTAAGGTTTATGCAATTTAAGGGCCTAAGAGCCATGTTATTTAAGGGCCTAAGTGCCAAGCAATTTAAGTTATGCACCATATTGTGATGTAGTGCTAAATGTGTGAAGTTTGTGTATAAAAATGTGTTTGATGGATTTTAGGTGTTCTTGAATGAAATAAGGTAAAAACCTAAGTGTTTGGATGTGAGTATATACAAGAAAAGCTATGGCAAAATTTGGAAAATGTGTAAGAAGTTCTAAGTGTTTTAAGTAAGTTTTGGTGAACTAGGAAGTGTTAAAGGTGAACAAATGTTTTACTTGGGAAGAAAACATGTATTAAGGTGATTTAGAGTGATGCAAGGATTTAGGTGTTATCTTGGAAGTTCTAGGAATTCAATGTGTGTTTTGAGAATGTATTTAAGTCTTGGAGAAGTTTGTTTAAGGTTTAGGTAATGTTGATATCCAAGGAATAAGTGATGTTTAGGTAAGATGTAAAAAAAAAGAGGTTTAGTTAGTAAGAAAAGAAGTTTGAGAGATGATGTTAAGGTGTAGAGGAAACACCTTGGTATAGTGGTCATTATTGGTGAAATACCACTTAGGAATCTTAAGGAGGAAACATTCCAAGTGCTAAGAATTTTGTAAGGAATTTGTGAATGATAAGATGGTTTTGGTGTGTAATTTAAAGAGTTTAGTACATGGCTAAAGATGGGTTTGAAGTGCCCAAATGAGGTTAGGACATATTAGGATATATGAGGTGAAGTTTGGAGTCAAATGGGCAAGGGGAAATAAAGGTCTGGGGCAGACCGACCTTGCGACCGAACTTGCCAAGGTCGGTCGAGCCCAGTTCACCCTGCGAGAATTAGTTTCTGGAATGGACCGACCTTGGGGACCGGACTTGCAAGGTCGGTCGGGCTTGTATTTTCTGTACGGATTAAGTTTCTGGAATCGACCGAACATGCGACCGAACTTACAAGGTCGGTCGGAGTAGAAAATTTTGACAGTAAAGTGTTCTGGAATGGACCGACCTTGTGCAAGGTCGGTCGGTAAGGTCGGTCGGACCAAAAATGTTGTTTATGGTTATAAAATGATATGTAATGATGGGGATTGATAGGTAATGATGTTATAAAGTTGTTAAGGACATGTTAGGTGAGTTTTAATGACATTAAGTGGGTGAAAAATTGTATTAAAATGTAAAGGTAAAACAAGTTAAAAATGTCAAGTTATTTAACTAAGTTAACGGGGAAAGTTATAAGCATTAGACTTTAAACAATCATGTTACCCCGATGTTAATAAAAATACATGTAATGTTATCAGTTGTTCGAGAATTGCTCGAGGAACATAAGTGGACGTGGTAAAGTGGACTCCGGTGATAGGCATGGTTTTCTTGCAACCTGTGTCCTACCGGATTACACCGGCTTGTATGCCAATGTGTTTTTCTGTATGTTTGCCACGTTGTAAGATTAAACATGTAATGAGTTTACAGTAATTCATTTATGTGGCGTGTACAACTCCGATACCATTTAACCTCGGAAGTGTTAACCTTAGTTAACTGAGTCTAGGATCACATGAGAGTTCGGTATTCGGAGTAAACGACCCGAACCATGGGACGTACTAACCACGGCTATGCGTGTGTTAATTGTGTGATATGTGTATGTGAATGTAGGGATCTCCCTTGTGTGTCTAACCCAGTTGTAATACTGTATGGTGTGTAGGTGTGATAGACTCCATAGTGGGGTTCTAACTAATATCTAAAGTAAGTATGTACTAACAGTAGTGAGGAATCCGGTTTGGCCGGTCGCGCGTTGTTTGGGAGAGGGTATCCTTCTTAGCCTTACCCTTTCTTTGTTATGGTTGTTTCCCTCAGGGTTATGATCTCCCATAAGCTTATTCCAAAGCTTGCTATTCTGACTTATGATCGGTTTAGGGGGAACTGTGTTTGTGTGGTGTGTTCGGGCCTCCAAACCCGAACCGCCTTAACTTAAGTTACTCGTCCAACTATTAGGACGGTAATGAGTGTTGTTGTTATTGTATAACGAGCTTATCATGAGACTGGCAACATTCTCTAGGCTCACCGGTGTATAAACAGTGTTTGGGTCGGTTCCTAAGAGACCATTCCCGTTATGTTATGTATTTTGTTCGTGATGCAATAACTATTGTGATGTTTATGATGCACGTTGAAACGTGCCAAGTGTTTTTATGTTTTGTTATGTGAGGGGTGTTATATGTCGTAAGATATGGAGTGTGGATCATGGAAATGAATCCCAGTGTATGATAAGAGGCGTTTAAGGATAACCCGATTTAAGGGTAAGTGTCGTCTATTAGGAATAGCTCCATTAGAGGAGGAATACTCTAGGGATAATGAATACCTTGAGTGACTTATCAAGTAAGGATGCATTATCCGTTGTTGAGCCCATTGAGGCGAAATGTTATGTGTGTGTGTTTACAGTTGCGTGCATGACTAAATAATCAATCGCATGTTAAGACGACAATTAGTTTTGCGTGGCCCGGTAGCATGTGGCTGCGGATTACCATACCAGCAAAGGTGCTGAGCCCCTTGGGGGCCACCCTTTCTCTTCTTTTCCTATTTCAGGTACAGAGAGCTGGAAGCCGTTCGAGAGTAGGACGGGTAGTCGTTGTACATGGGTAATCATGTAAGTTAAATATATACAGTAGGTGTAGTAAGACCGAAGTTGTTATCGGCATCAGTTTGTAAATACTCGTACAGTTGGAAGGTATGTGTACGTTTGTGTTGTTAATGGAAAGGGATAATAGCGTGTAGTTGCTCGGGAATCTAGTCCATCAGACCGGTACAATGTTTATGTAATAGCCTTGTTAGCCACGTGGGTGGTTAACGACGTGTAACACCACGAGTTAAGTAATGTGATGAGGTTTGTTTTTCCGCTGCAGTTTATTGTAAGTGTGTTAATGTTGGATGGGGTGTTACAGGAGTGAACCGAGGCGAGGGCTCAAAGAAGGGAAAGTAAGGAATTATTTCCGTTTGTTGGTTTTATTCATTGTTTGATTATTGTGTATGCTGACCCCGAATCCATTTTGACAGAGGCTTCTTTAAAAAGAAGGGAAAACAGGGGCAGCAGGGCCAGTAGAGTCAGCAGGGTTCCAAGGGGAAGGATCCGGTACCGAGATTGACAGGCCCGCCCATTGACGCCCAGCCACTGAGATCGGCTCCTCTCAAGGGTGAGAATACCACCTCACAAATGTAATCCGGTTATTTTGCCATGTAAATTTGTAGTTTGTACTAACTTAAACCCGGTTGTTAACAGGCACCGGAAAGCCCCAGCGCCATTTCTATTGTAAGCGTTGTGGGGGAGACCACCCAGGCGTGGATTGCAACGGCCGCAAGGTGGAGTGCCGTCACTACAAGAAAATGGGACACCGCGAGTTTGAGTGCTACACCAACCCTGATAGCCGCACCTATGGAGGACCAAAGCCTACGTAGAAGCCCTCTTCCGGAGGATCTAGAGCACCACGGGGTGGCCAGGGAGGCCAGACGTCCACTGACACGCGTTTCCAGAAGGGAAAGGGAGTCGATCAGGGACGCCCACTCTCAATTCAGCGGGAACCTCGGCGCTGAGGCGGAGCCCAGCGCGCTACAGGTAATTCTAATACCCAACTGTTATTTCTTGGAAACATGGTGTGTTAAACGCTTTTATAGCATGACCAATGTGTGAACCGACTTTAGTAGTAACTTACCTTAGGAGAATTTCCACATCTTAGGTAGTTTCGACATTTGCTACCCCTACCTACAAGACCAAGATCACCAAGACCCGAAGCCGAAAGACGGGAGTATCCAGAAGAGAATAGTCAAGTCATCTGACCGGGCATGATCCTACTTAGGGAATTCCTAACCTTAGATGAGCAAACGGACATCATAGAAGAGTGTAGAGCCTTGCGTAGAGAACTAGGTGGGTTTTACATTCCGGGTTTTACGAGCGGTTTGAGAATGAGATTACACATGATGTGCCTAGGCAGGGATTGGGACCCGCAGACTAGGACGTACCAGGAAGTGAGGAAATTAGATGGGGCGAGAGTACCTAGGTTACCTGAGAGGTTCAAGACCTTAGCACAGAAGGCGGTGGAGACCGTGCAGCAGCTTGAAGACGAACCAGTACCTGGCATTGAAGCTGACGTTTGCATAGTGAATTTCTACAAACAAAATGGGCGACTGGGATTACACCAGGACCGGGATGAGACACCCGAGTCCATTGCCAAAGGTATTCCCGTAGTGTCGTTCTCCATTGGAGATGAAGCAGAATTTTTGTATGGCGACCAGAAGAGAATGGATTTAGCTAAGAAGCTAATCCTTAGATCTGGAGATGTTTTGGTATTTGGTGGGGAGTCGAGGTTAGTGTACCACGAGATCAAGCGGGTTAAATTGAACACCGCACCACCAGCCTTAGTAAACGTTACTCACATCAAACCGGGTCGACTAAACTTGACCTTTAGAGAGTATTGATGTAACGTTGTAAACTATTAGCTCTGTATGCAACCACAATGTAATGTTTTGTTGAATAAATAAAAGTGGAGTTTCGAAGTTCTTTCGTACGATTGTTATCAGACTTGTTCTTATACGACTCGTTAAATTCAGGCCATGAATCTGAGAAAGGAGGGAACCTCAACATTCTGAATGCGGCGCAGGCCAAAGAGTTTGGCAACGTCATCACTGGTAAGGCTAGTAACAAGCCCAATTAATGAATATAACCTTTGTAACCACAGTGCTAATGTAAAACCGATAACAATACAGGTACTTTCCCTGTGAATGGCACCGATGCATCAGTCTTATTTGACTCAGGGGCGTCCCACTCTTTCATTTCCTCTTCTTTTGTAAAGAAGTTGGGACTGACCCTGGAGCACCTCTCAGACTTCACTGTCACGTTACCATCTAGGGAGAGAGTGCAATGCACAGGACGCTACTGCGACCTGCGGATTGTGATACGGGAAGAGATTTTCCCCGTCGACTTGATCGAGTTCAGAGGGTTGGGTTTCGACGTCATCATCGGTATGGATTGGCTTCAGAGACATAAGGGCCGGTTACATTGTGCCGAGCACCGACTATTACTCAAAAGCCTGGGGGGCAAGGCTATTTCCTACCGTAGTGTGCCGAAGGAACCCACCATCAAGATTGTATCTGCTTTGACATTGATGAAGGAAGTGAGGAAGGGCCATACCGCGTATATATGTTATGTCCATGACACGAGGCAAGAGGAGCAGATGGATTTGGATATACCAGTGGTATCCGAATTCCCTGATCTGTTTCCTGAGGAGTTACCAGGCATGCCACCAGTGCGAGAGGTGGAGTTTGCCATTGATCTTATGCCGGGAACGGGGCCTATTGCCAAGGCACCCTACCGAATAGTGCCAGCAGAAATGAAAGAATTGAAGGTCCAGTTAGAAGATCTACCGGACAAGGGCTTTATCAGACCGAGCGTATCTCCATGGGGAGCGCCGGTATTGTTTGTCAAGAAGAAAGATGGGCACATGAGACTCTGCATCGATTACAGAGAACTAAACGCCGTATCAGTCAAGAACAAATACCCTCTTCCACGCATCGACGACTTGTTTGATCAGCTCAGAGGTGCATCAGTGTTCTCGAAGATCGACTTGAGATCAGGCTACCATCAGATTCGTATTGTAGAGAGAGACATTGAGAAGACAACATTTCGGACACGCTACAGTCATTATGAGTTTACCGTGATGCCTTTCGGATTGTCAAATGCACCTGCAGTATTCATGGACCTCATGAACCGTTTGTTCAGGGAGCAGCTCGACTCATCAGTAGTGGTATTCATTGACGACATCCTAGTCTACTCTAAGACTAAGGAGGACCACGAAGCACATCTCAGACGAGTTCTACAGATTATGAGAGAGAATCAGCTATACGCTAAGCTCTCGAAGTGTGAGTTTTGGCTAGGCAGCGCGGCATTCTTAGGGCATATCATTTCAGCCAGCGGCATATCCGTCGACCCTGCGAAGGTAGAGGCAGTCAAGTGCTGGCCAAGACCGAAGACAGTGACCGATATTGTAACACCCCAACTCAATCCAATTGTGGTCTCGCAACTTAACAGCATATATATATACATGTCACAGCGGAATTCTTTACAATCCAGGACCTTGCCACGGTCTGACTACAGAATATACCGAACATTAGTACAACAATCTTAACCATTTACATATCCTTCTTACAACCCCCTCACATCCTATACATCTTACTAACTCTCAATTGCCATACGAGTGTACATGCACAACTCGTAGGCCACACTTAATCCTTAACACTTGTATCCTCTTACTCTCGCGACACCCGCTTCCTGATGTACCGTATAGTAAAAAGCCCCCAAAGGGGGTCAGCACGAATGCTGGTACGATCCCCTCATGGCCCCCAAGCTAACGTGGCTACGACGACTAATTGTCGATAGCATGGAGGTTGATTAGATGCACAACATAATAGTAAATGCTGTAAACAACAATCCAAATATGAACAATCAAGGTTCACACACAATGAACGACTTAAATCGTTCCCTTAATTATAGAGTTAGTTATTTAACTCCTTAAGTAGTGTTCCCTCTTAATCTTAGTCCATCCTTATCTCACCTCAATCTTAATCTTATCTTAATCTTAGAAACAACCATCCTTTAATAAGGAGTGGATGTCACTTATCTTAATCTTAATTATACAAACCATCCTTTAAAGAGGAATGGTTGCAATTCATCTTAACCTTACCTTAATCTTAAACTTAACAATACAACCATCCTTTAATAAGGAATGGATGCAACTTATCTTAACCTTACCTTAGCCTTAATCTTAACTTAATCTCAATATACAAACCGTTCCTGGAAGGGAATGGTTGTAGCTTAATTCGAACCTGGGATTTAGGTGATCCCACCGCACCATCTTAATGCCACCTACTCTGGACGGGAGTCCAGCGCAGCTGAGCCGGCAACCGGCCCTAGGCTACAAGTCCGAAGACAAGTCCTTAATCGGAAGTCGAATCTGCTATAGATAACGACCCCTTTCCTTAGCATGCATGACCGGAGATCGGTCCCGGGTTTCCTCACTCAAGTTCCAGTTAGTGGTAATCTCAAGACCCTGTTTGTTGGTTAACCTCTTTCGGTTCATATCGTCCCTTATTAGGGGCGTTCCTCAGTCTCACTCAATTCCTTACTAAACATTGGTTAGTAAGTTCTCACGGTATGTTGTGTTAGTTTTCATACATCACACAACAATACAATAGATATATATTCCGGTTGCATGCTTTATCTTGTTTAGTGAGCACACAAAAACAAATAGCACACAAGCCGAGGGACACCTCGTTAGCAAGCAGGTCACAAGAGAACTGTACCGTTCACCGTTGGTTGTTCGGTTGCCTACTCTCTTCCGGAGTCCAAATTCCCAAGTCCTAAAACATTCATTCAGTTTTAGGTTGTTAATCACTTAACTTAATCAACTTACTTAAATTACTTACCTTACTTAACTTACTTACCTTACTTAACTCTTAATGATCCCAACCTAACACTTCTTAAGTCTTATAACCTAATCTTACAAACTTAATCTTAAGTGAATCGCTTCTCCTCATCACTTATACTTATTCATCCACTTAATTATCATTGTTACCCACCAAACATGTCTTAAACAACCTTATAACATCAATACCTAATTATCCTCATCATTTCCCATCCTTAAACAAGGTTTTTGGCCAAAACAGTGGCATGTCCGAACTTGTGTCCGGACTTCCCAAGTTCGGACGCAAGTCGAGACTCAAAACTGAAAACAGACGCATGTCCGAACATGTGTCCGGACTTCGGAGTTCGGACATGGGTCGAGGAAAATCCTAAGTAGAAGCAGGCACGTCCGAACTTGTGTCCGGACTTCCCAAGGTCGGACACAAGTCGAGACTCTGAAAATTTTCACGCAACAGGGCCTGTCCGAACGTCCATGTCCGACGGATTTTCGGACAAGGCAATCACTCATTTTCTAAGCCTTCAAACACTTAACCAATATTCACCAAACTTCTCCTAAACCCTCATAATGTCTTCTAACATCATTTAGGCACTTAAACTCACCTTATAACTTCCACCAAACTCTCCAAAACAACTTCCAAGATCTTCTCAAACATTTACTAAATTCTTACAAACATTCCTAACACTTGTCATATGCTTCCTTACATTTCCAACTTGTACATTTTATCTAAAACTTCGACTAACCAAAGTTTTTTTTCCTACCCAATAGCTCCTCCTTAACATCACTACATTACATCTATGCTTTGTTAAACCTTCCAAGGTCATCTTGCATGTCCATGCACAATTCCCTTCTTTTCACTTGTTACTCATCACTCTTAAACTCTTAAGCTTGCTTATACATTGCTTCCCATTACCTTAACACCTTGACATGGTTCTTCATTTACCCTGACCATGGAACACCCTCCTTAGACATTTCCACCTCTTTTATGCATCTTATTCACCACCCTCATGATCATACACTCTTACACAAGGTTCTCAAAACTTTCATTGATATATTTCCAAGTTCATACCTAAACACCTTAAGCATTATACACTTCTCCTTAAAACTTATGCACAAGTCTTACCATTCCTCATATCATGACTTTGGTGTGTTCTATGCACCCATCTAAACTCTAATTTCCTCATAGACCATCCTAGGTCATTCTAAACCTCAAGAACTCCTTAGTTAACTCATTTCCACCCAATTTTCTTTTCATGCTCCCTAGTAAACCCTAGGGCATATTAACTCACCACCATCACATAAACACTTATTTTCTACTCAAATTTCGCCATAGCTCCTCTAGTATATTCTCATGCCCAAATGCATTGTTTTTCTCACACAATAATCTCACACACACCACGTCCTTTCTCATCTTATTTTCTCACCCAAATCAACTTATTCACATCATACTCAATATATTGCAATAATCTTAAATTGCATAGCACTAAGGCTCTTAAATGACATGGCTCTTAGGCCCTTAAATGACTTAAACTTAAACACTGAATTTCCCACATATAAAAGCTTTCAACCTGCAAATACACTCATCAATCTCATAGTAGTTATAATGCTCTTAAAATCCACCTTAAACTTATATTACTAACTCATTTCCTTTGGCTCCTTAGTCACAAGTTCATAAGCTTGTTTAAGTTCTTTTTCTTAAGTTATATAACCCAATACACAATGTAAGCTCTAAGCTACATTGGTACTTATCTAAAACTCATTCCTTAATCTTAAACCACCATTAGGTAAGCATTTTACCTTGTTTTCTCAAGCTTGTCTTAATCTCCTCCTTAGACCTTCTTCTTGCATAGATTTCGGCCACCACTTAAATTCCCCATGCCAATGTTCTAATCAATATTCAATGACTCATATGAGTACTAAACAATGCACTAACCTCAAGGAATGAAAACCTAGGTTAGAAATGTGTTCTAAAGCATAAAAGTGGATGATTACCTTGAAGTCTCAAAGTAGACTTGGGCATTGAATGAAATAGGACCTCCACTAGTCCTTGGTGAATAAATCAAGCTAGAACAAGGCATAAAAAGAAGCCCCATGAGTAGTTAATTTTCGGCCATGGTGAGGAAATGATGGAAACATGATTTTTCTTACATTTCCTTTACCTTAAGAGAATGGAGAAGCTAATGAGCTCTTCAAAGTTGATTTTCCTCCATCAATGGAGATTTCCCATGGCTCCAAAATGAAGCTTTTCCAATTTTGTAAAGATGAAAGCTAGAGCTTGAGCTAACTAAGAATAATCTATGCTCACTTTTTGATTTGGAGCTAAAAGGAGTACTTATGGACATTTGAAGATGGAAAAGTATGGAGCTGGTTGGGCACGGTTTGGAACAGAGAGAACAAGAAGAAAACCGTGGAAGAAGAAGAAGAAATGAAGAAGAGAGGAGAGAGGTAGGCTAATAAGGATATTTGCTTTATAAAGGCAAATAGTAACTTTCTTTACTTATCTCTTCTTTTTCCTTATTTGCTTAGTCATGTGGTGACTCCCCACATCAAAAACCGGCCCCCCTCTTGTAATTAGAGATATTTATGGTCTTAGTTGACCATCTCATTGACTTATGTTGACTTAAGCTTAATTTGGGCACTATTCACTAATTAGTGCACATATTCGTGAAATTTTTGGTTTCCCATTGATTTAGGCTTCCTAATGTGATACTAATTAGTACATATGTTGATTAAAGAGTAATGATGGACATTTAGCCACTCAAAACTCAATTCTAAGACAGTTTCTCAAAAATGTGCTTTAAGACTTCTTAAAGCACATTTTGTGTTTTAACTTGTTTTCAAGCTTGGTTTTCTTTGCTAATTGATTTAAAATGACCATTAGAATATTACTAAGGTCTTATCATGATATTTGGGTACTCGCCCAAGTCTCTCCAAGCTTAGAGCACATTTTTGCCCTAATTGCCCTCAAGGCACTTTCTTGTGTTTTCCTTGGTTTAAATTGTCTACCAATCTTTCTAAGGCACATTCTAGCCTTACTACATCATAATTTGATGTTTACTTAGCATACTTAGGTTTGGGGTATTTCAATCTACCCCCCTTAAAAGAACTTTGTCCCCAAAGTTCCCATGCATCTTATCTCATTAGAATACATGTATTACCTCATTCCTTAGATCATATAGATCATAACTTATGTATACTTAAACTCATTGAATCCTTAGGTCCACCATATGCTTATTCTTAAATATCACAACATGCTTACGCATGTATAGCACTCAAAATTCTCTTTGTTTCTTTGATGGTTAAACATTCACATAATTTCCAACGTATTCTCCCATGTCACCGGTCCGTAGACAATGGCTCGTTTCCCTCGTCACCATGGGCCAGAATACAAAACACTCTCTCCCCATGTCACCGGTCCGAAGACAAAGGCTCGTGCTCCTCGACTTCATGGGCGAGACTCAGTAAAAAGGTAATCCTTTTTACGAGGTCATGTGAGGAATAATTCCTCTAATTAAATACAAAAGCAACTCCAATTTCGTTTTATACTAACGCCTCTATCCTTAGCGTGATTTAATTGTGACCACTGATAGGGAGTTTCAGGAATCCCAACCCTGATGTGATCAGCATCAGTGTAGAACTATCCTTCCACCCCAATTTGTGTTCGGTTTCCCTTGATCCCTAGAAAATCAAGTTCCACTCCCACGTCATTTTCAAACATCCAAATAATTCACTCATGTCCAATTTTCTATCTTTTTAGTTCTTCTAATCATAATCAATACATCTCCAAAGTGTGGACTCAGTCCATCAAACATTCCCAATTCATCTCTTAGTATTACCTCAAGACTTAAATTCCTACTAAGTTCTATAACTGTCCCATACCAATTCTCACCATCTTATATCTCATAGCATTACTATCTTCTTCCTCAAGCTCGTGTCAAATTGTATCTCATAATGTTATCTTATTTTTATCTCATACATAGTCTCATATCGACTCATACCTCATATATTCCTTATTCCTTAAGTCTCCTTAAACATCTTCCTTAATTCTCTTAACTTGTACTCACACCGGAGTTAACAAGATAAGTACTTAATGTGTATGGTATTCACATCTTCTGTGTGCAATAACCATGATTTATCTCAAGATGTTTATGTAAAACATATTCTCAAATTATTATGTGCTATGCACACCGTAGTTTATGTACTAAGTACTCAAACAAACGATAAGCGGTTTTCGCTCTACCCCCCTTAAAATGGATTACGCCCACGTAATCAACACCATCACATTCTTGAACATAAGTTTAAGATGTCTAATTCTCACCAAGCATTCTAGCTTCCATGTCATCTATCTTACTTATAATTCGATCAGAAATGACTTAGTCTCTGTATCGAGGATTCTTAACGGTACTTATACCGTTTCCTTAACTTAGTTTGGTCTAATCTCAAAGGTAGTGGTCTGCTAGCTTCCGCTGCACCACTCTGATGTTCTTAGGCTTAACTGCCTCACTTATCTTTTTATAGTATTGTATATCCTTCTGCGTCCTTACAGTTTAGGAATATTGGTCTCTCAATGGACACGTGTTATCTTTATATATACACGGCCTTGATGAGTTGTAGCTCGTCTATCCAATCTCCCTGAAGATCTAATGTTCATACTCTTAGTGTTTTCTCGAATGTCTAAATCGTTCTCTCCAACTGACCTTTGGTCTGAGGATGATCCTTAATCTGAAACTACTGTTTAGTGCTTATTGCACTTTACAGTCTAATCTCTTACATCACAAGACATGTCTAATGTCCGTACTTAACAATCCGTGCTCTTCGCACTTCATAGTTCTTAATTACTTGTTCTCTGGTTCCTCTGTGTTGCTGGTTCAACTGAATTCTTCTCTTCGACTATTTGCGGTAGCAGCTGCTTTTGTCTGATCTTGCGTCGTTGTCCGTGGTACGGAGTCGACTACCTCCCGTGTTCCTTACACCACTCGTTCACATGCATGGGGTACCTTACTGGTACATTACTACTTACCCAACTAACTCATAAATGAGCGTGTCAGGTCTGCAAGCCCCTGTGGGGTGCAGTCGTCCCACGTCTCGTTTTAGTAAACTCATAGTGTCCGTCACACGTTTAGCTATTGCTAATTATGAAGTATTCTGTTGTCGATCTCCTCTTTCATCGTTCCATAATAACATTTATTGTTCTTCTTGAAGTTAATCAAGGGAAGTCTATTTACTGTGTCCTTGGTTATGGTATGCTCCAGCTCCTTTCTGTATTCCGTACTGATTCGGTCTCTTAATAATTGAGGTCTCTTCCGTAGAGCCTCTTATCTTGTTTCTCATATTTGTTCTACTAGGAATGCACTTCCAGTTCCATGAGAATGGGTAGTGTGCTTCCTGTGAAATCTTACCTAACTAGGTCCAGACTACTGGCATCAATGCTCAGTTCGTCTACCATCTTATTTCCTTACTTTACTGGTCTTAACTCATAAATCTAATTGCCTCAGTGTCAATTTTGACGGCTCATACATAATGGTCGCCTTACCACGTACCATGACTTAATCCACTTATCTAACTATTGTACTCACGACCACTACTACCGTGGTAGTTGGCTCTTACCATGTTGCCCATTGATGGTGCAACCTCTTACTCATTTATTCTAATGTCTTACCTTATAATCAATCCCTTCTTGGTGTAAACACACTGGAGTTCTCTCATTCCGGTATTGGCGGTTGTCGTACCGTGTTGTAAAATAGTTGACTCTTGATATGAAGATGTTCTGTTCCAATCTCGGATTCGTAAGTAGGCTAATTTCTCGCATTCTTTCATCCTTATGACGTTGCTTACCATGTAATTTAACTGGTTACTGAAGAAGTCATCCACTGAATTACAAGCTCTTCTGAGCATTGATTAATTGACGTGCCATAATGTGCAGTCACAATGTTTATCTCTGCCCATTACTAATTCTTACATCCTGGGTGTTGGATATGGGGTCTATCTGTGCAACCTTCCTTATTACTCAAGTGTATCTGGTATGTTCTAAGGTAATTTCAAGGTTCATAGTTTCCATTTCTAATAAAGTGTATTTTATCTCTAATATGTGAAAGCCCTTTTTGAGGGGTTCATTCCCACTCATGGCCTCACAACAAGGAGAGGTATCCCCACCCTAAAGGCATGCTTCGTCCTCCGCTCCTGTCCTTAGCATTATCTCAATTTTCTCATTGGTACCCTTTCTTGGTAATGTTCCTCCCCAATCTAAGTTATAGGTTTGGTAACCGTTCATATCTACAAATTGTAGTCCCTTCGTGGCTTAAACAAGCTCTCTTATAACTTACTGCACCTCGGGCTCTGATGTGGTTAACATCCTTGGCTCGTAGGCTCCTAATGCTTAACGTCTCAGTTCATTATTTGTGCTCTTACTGATCTGCAGGTCATTCTCTTAAGATTCTGGTTTCTTGAGCACTATCCACCGTTAGGTTATACACTAAATGTAGTATCGGGTTTAATGGTAAGTTGCTGCATCCTGCTTCCTGCTATGGAAGTTGTTCAGGCGTTCTGAGGTTACTTAATGCCTTTGACACTACTGCCATTTTACTAGACTTATGTCTTTTAATAGTCAAGGTTAGGTTCATATTAGGCGTTTGCCTTACGGTGTCCAAGTTGGATATCATCCTGTCGTCTTATTCTTCCATCTCAACGCTTCGTTCAACTTCTGTTGATTACGCCACCCTTTGATGATCAATCATACTTGGGTGTTAATGAGTTAAATAAACAGTATCAGCTGTCATTCATCAGTTATTTGGCTCGACTATACCCGCTCTGTGTGGGTAGTCCGCTGAGCTTCCCTCTGTCGGGATTATACATTTTTTAATCCTTAGTAAGTTATAGCTTATGTTCATTTCTTTTACCCTTATTTTTTTGGGTTTTCCAACATCTTCATTGTAGAATGTTGTTATTGGTATCCTTAGTGGTCATTCTGGGAGTCTTATCCCGTTTTCGTTGTAAGTCGTTGCTTCAACAGTCTCAATAGTATCTTATAATACACCCCTTGTATATTATTGCTTATACTGTTTTTGCTCGCATTACCGAGCGATCCCTTAGGTTTTCCCCTTGGAGTTCGGGATTGTGTTCTTACCGTACTGTCGGTTGTCGTTGTAGTGGGTTATACCGTTACTAATATTTATACGGTCTTATACTTTGTCCAAGTTCTGCTCCCAGCAGGCTGGTGTGTCATCTCTTCTCATCATGGTCAGGCTGTCGGGCCTTTCCAAGGTCTTATTTTTTTTTGTTCTTATGGATTTACAATCCGGTACTAATATGTGCTACAACTGTAGCGTTCTCCTATCTTGCCATGATGGCTTTCCGTGTAGCTTAACCGAGGTAGCACTTGCTATGGCAAGTGCGCCATGCAGGATGGGTTATTGGTACAAGGTACATCGGTAGTGATACTCCCTTCTAATTTCCATGTAATTGGTAGTCCTCGGGACTCCTTCAATAATCCCTTATTTTGGATAACCGTCCATCCGGCAGTTTCCTTGTTGTTTGACAGTACTGTCATTTATCAGGGCGTTCCTCTTTCTGAGGGAACCCCTTAATATTTTCTTATGTCTTAATCCTCGCTCCTGTCTCCACACATTCTGTTGTGGTTACTCAGTAATGATTCTCCTTTAGGCACTACATCGTAGTCCTATTTCGGTAAACAATTTATATGAGTTCCCGTTCCTTAACTGGACTTTCCAGTAATCTCAATCCTCATGCTCTGTATTATCCTACTGTTATGCTCTTTCGGACCACTGTCCGGTACTCATGTCGCTTCCCTTTTTCCTTTCTATTGCACCCGTAGTGCTTTCCTTATCATTGGTATTGCGGGTATTTCGACTGCGTAGCATGTCAACCCATGTTGTCGGTATTACCGTTCCCTTATTGATAGAAGTCCATAGGTAGCGCCTGTTTCTTTGTTGCGCTCCATTAAAACCTCTACGTTCTCCATGACGGTTGTGCAACATGATGTTTCTCGTATTGCTTACTGTTAGCTAACTGCCAGATCGGGTTTCCCGAGTAAGAGAAGGCTTTCTTCTCTCTGGCGTTTGTTCCACACATTTAGGGTTAGGGATGTGGAGGGCGGGCCTAGGTACTATGGATGTCCGGTAAGCGCCGGGAAGTCCTGACTAACGCGCCTCTCACTCTATCTCTCAACCCTTAACCCATAACTCAATCTCAACCTCAACATTCTCCTAAGTTCGGTAATTCTTGTCTTCAGAGCGTAACTACGCTCTGATACCACTTTTTGTAACACCCCAACTCAATCCAATTGTGGTCTCGCAACTTAACAGCATATATATATACATGTCACACAGCGGAATTCTTTACAATCCAGGACCTTGCCACGGTCTGACTACAGAATATACCGAACATTAGTACAACAATCTTAACCATTTACATATCCTTCTTACAACCCCCTCACATCCTATACATCTTACTAACTCCAATTGCCATACGAGTGTACATGCACAACTCGTAGGCCACACTTAATCCTTAACACTTGTATCCTCTTCTTACTCTCGCGACACCTGCTTCCTGATGTACCTGTATAGTAAAAACAGCCCCCAAAGGGGGTCAGCACGAATGCTGGTACGATCCCCTCATGGCCCCCAAGCTAACGTGGCTACGACGACTAATTGTCGATAGCATGGAGGTTGATTAGATGCACAACATAATAGTAAATGCTGTAAACAACAATCCAAATATGAACAATCAAGGTTCACACACAATGAACGACTTAAATGCGTTCCCTTAATTAGAGAGTTAGTTATTTAACTCCTTAAGTAGTGTTCCCTCTTAATCTTAGTCCATCCTTATCTCACCTCACTCTTAATCTTATCTTAATCTTAGAAACAACCATCCTTTAATAAGGAGTGGATGTCACTTATCTTAATCTTAATTATACAAACCATCCTTTAAAGAGGAATGGTTGCAATTCATCTTAACCTTACCTTAATCTTAAACTTAACAATACAAACCATCCTTTAATAAGGAATGGATGCAACTTATCTTAACCTTACCTTAGCCTTAATCTTAACTTAATCTCAATATACAAACCGTTCCTGGAAGGGAATGGTTGTAGCTTAATTCGAACCTGGGATTTAGGTGATCCCACCGCACCATCTTAATGCCACCTACTCTGGACGGGAGTCCAGCGCAGCTGAGCCGGCAACCGGCCCTAGGCTACAAGTCCGAAGACAAGTCCTTAATCGGAAGTCGAATCTGCTATAGATAACGACCCCCTTTCCTTAGCATGCATGACCGGAGATCGGTCCCGGGTTTCCTCACTCAAGTTCCAGTTAGTGGTAATCTCAAGACCCTGTTTGTTGGTTAACCTCTTTCGGTTCATATCGTCCCTTATTAGGGGCGTTCCTCAGTCTCACTCAATTCCTTACTAAACATTGGTTAGTAAGTTCTCACGGTATGTTTGTTAGTTTTCATACATCACACAACAATACAATAGATATAATATATTCCGGTTGCATGCTTTATCTTGTTTAGTGAGCACACAAAAACAAATAGCACACAAGCCGAGGGACACCTCGTTAGCAAGCAGGTCACAAGAGAACTGTACCGTTCACCGTTGGTTGTTCGGTTGCCTACTCTCTTCCGGAGTCCAAATTCCCAAGTCCTAAAACATTCATTCAGTTTTAGGTTGTTAATCACTTAACTTAATTCAACTTACTTAAATTACTTACCTTACTTACCTTACTTAACTCTTAATGATCCCAACCTAACACTTCTTAAGTCTTATAACCTAATCTTACAAACTTAATCTTAAGTGAATCGCTTCTCCTCATCACTTATACTTATTCATCCACTTAATTATCATTGTTACCCACCAAACATGTCTTAAACAACCTTATAACATCAATACCTAATTATCCTCATCATTTCCCATCCTTAACAAGGTTTTTGGCCAAAACAGTGGCATGTCCGAACTTGTGTCCGGACTTCCCAAGTTCGGACGCAAGTCGAGACTCAAAACTGAAAACAGACGCATGTCCGAACATGTGTCCGGACTTCGGAAGTTCGGACATGGGTCGAGGAAAATCCTAAGTAGAAGCAGGCACGTCCGAACTTGTGTCCGGACTTCCCAAGGTCGGACACAAGTCGAGACTCTGAAAATTTTCACGCAACAGGGCCTGTCCGAACGTCCATGTCCGGACGGATGTTCGGACAAGGCAATACACTCATTTTCTAAGCCTTCAAACACTTAACCAATATTCACCAAACTTCTCCTAAACCCTCATAATGTCTTCTAACATCATTTAGGCACTTAAACTCACCTTATAACTTCCACCAAACTCTCCAAAACAACTTCCAAGGATCTTCTCAAACATTTACTAAATTCTTACAAACATTCCTAACACTTGTCATATGCTTCCTTACATTTCCAACTTGTACATTTTATCTAAAACTTCGACTAACCAAAGTGTTTCTTTCCTACCCATATAGCTCCTCCTTAACATCACTACATTACATCTATGCTTTGTTAAACCTTCCAAGGTCATCTTGCATGTCCATGCACAATTCCCTTCTTTTCACTTGTTACTCATCACTCTTAAACTCTTAAGCTTGCTTATACATTGCTTCCCATTACCTTAACACCTTGACATGGTTCTTCATTTACCCTGACCATGGAACACCCTCCTTAGACATTTCCACCTCTTTTATGCATCTTATTCACCACCCTCATGATCATACACTCTTACACAAGGTTCTCAAAACTTTCATTGATATATTTCCAAGTTCATACCTAAATCACCTTAAGCATTATACACCTTCTCCTTAAAACTTATGCACAAGTCTTACCATTCCTCATATCATGACTTTGGTGTGTTCTATGCACCCATCTAAACTCTAATTTCCTCATAGACCATCCTAGGTCATTCTAAACCTCAAGAACTCATTAGTTAACTCATTTCCACCCAATTTTCTTTTCATGCTCCCTAGTAAACCCTAGGGCATATTAACTCACCACCATTCACATAAACACTTATTTTCTACTCAAATTTCGCCATAGCTCCTCTAGTATATTCTCATGCCCAAATGCATTGTTTTTCTCACACAATAATCTCACACACACCACGTCCTTTCTCATCTTATTTTCTCACCCAAATCAACTTATTCACATCATACTCAATATATTGCAATAATCTTAAATTGCATAGCACTAAGGCTCTTAAATGACATGGCTCTTTAGGCCCTTAAATGACTTAAACTTAAACACTGAATTTCCCACATATAAAAGCTTTCAACCTGCAAATACACTCATCAATCTCATAGTAGTTATAATGCTCTTAAAATCCACCTTAAACTTATATTACTAACTCATTTCCTTTGGCTCCTTAGTCACAAGTTCATAAGCTTGTTTAAGTTCTTTTTCTTAAGTTATATAACCCAATACACAATGTAAGCTCTAAGCTACATTGGTACTTATCTAAAACTCATTCCTTAATCTTAAACCACCATTAGGTAAGCATTTTACCTTGTTTTCTCAAGCTTGTCTTAATCTCCCCCTTAGACCTTCTTCTTGCATAGATTTCGGCCACCACTTAAATTCCCCATGCCAATGTTCTAATCAATATCAATGACTCATATGAGTACTAAACCAATGCACTAACCTCAAGGAATGAAAACCTAGGTTAGAAATGTGTTCTAAAGCATAAAAGTGGATGATTACCTTGAAGTCTCAAAGTAGACTTGGGCATTGAATGAAATAGGACCTCCACTAGTCCTTGGTGAATAAATCAAGCTAGAACAAGGCATAAAAACAAAGCCCCATGAGTAGTTAATTTTCGGCCATGGTGAGGAAATGATGGAAACATGATTTTTCTTACATTTCCTTTACCTTAAGAGAATGGAGAAGCTAATGAGCTCTTCAAAGTTGATTTTCCTCCATCAATGGAGATTTCCCATGGCTCCAAAATGAAGCTTTTCCAATTTTGTAAAGATGGAAAGCTAGAGCTTGAGCTAACTAAGAATAATCTATGCTCACTTTTTGATTTGGAGCTAAAAGGAGTAACTTATGGACATTTGAAGATGGAACAAGTATGGAGCTGGTTGGGCACGGTTTGGAACAGAGAGAACAAGAAGAAAACCGTGGAGGAAGAAGAAGAAATGAAGAAGAGAGGAGAGAGGTAGGCTAATAAGGATATTTGCTTTATAAAGGCAAATAGTAACTTTCTTTACTTATCTCTTTTTTCCTTATTTGCTTAGTCATGTGGTGACTCCCCACATCAAAAACCGGCCCCCCTATTGTAATTAGAGATATTATGGTCTTAGTTGACCATCTCATTGACTTATGTTGACTTAAGCTTAATTTGGGCACTATTTGGCACTATTCACTAATTAGTGCACATATTCGTGAAATTTTTGGTTTCCCATTGATTTAGGCTTCCTAATGTGATACTAATTAGTACACGTGTTGATTAAAGAGTAATGATGGACATTTAGCCACTCAAAACTCAATTCTAAGACAGTTTCTCAAAAATGTGCTTTAAGACTTCTTAAAGCACATTTTGTGTTTTAACTTGTTTTCAAGCTTGGTTTTCTTTGCTAATTGATTTAAAATGACCATTAGAATATTACTAAGGTCTTATCATGATATTTGGGTACTCGTCCAAGTCTCTCCAAGCTTAGAGCACATTTTTGCCTTAATTGCCCTCAAGGCACTTTCTTGTGTTTTCCTTGGTTTAAATTGTCTACCAATCTTTCTAAGGCACATTCTAGCCTTACTACATCATAATTTGATGTTTACTTAGCATACTTAGGTTTGGGGTATTTCAGATATCCGTAGTTTCTTGGGGTTGGCTGGTTACTACAGGCGCTTTGTGAAAGACTTCTCCAAAGTAGCCAAGCCTATGACTAATCTGATGAAGAAGGACGTTCAGTTTGTGTGGACTGGGGATTGTGAGCGTTCCTTTCAAACACTAAAGGACCTTCTGACATCGGCTCCCGTACTCACCATTCCTGAAGGGACCGACGGGTTCGAAGTGTATTGCGATGCCTCAGGTACGGGGCTAGGGTGTGTACTCATGCAGCACGGGAAGGTTGTTGCTTACGCCTCCCGACAGCTGAGAAACATGAGGAGAACTACCCGACACATGACCTAGAGCTAGGAGCAGTTGTTTTTGCTTTGAAGATATGGAGACATTACTTGTATGGTGTTACAGTGACGATATATTCTGATCACAAGAGCCTTCAGTATCTATTCACCCAGAAAGATCTGAACATGAGGCAGAGGCGATGGGTCGAGTTCTTGAAGGACTACGACATTGACCTCAAGTACAAGGAGGGGAAGGCGAACATTGTAGCCGATGCCCTTAGCCGGAGAGCTCACTCCTTACATGCCATGTCAGCCAGCAGTAGCCTAGTCGAAGAAGTACGCTGTGCTCAGGGTAGCGACCTGTACATACAGACCATCAGGCAATAGTTAGTTGACGGCACATTTGAGGGGCCGAAATATGACTTCAGACTCAGTGATGATGGATTGATCAGATTGAATGGTAGATTATGCATCCCAGAGTCCAGCCCAGAGTTTAAAGAAAAGATACTTAGTGAAGCTCACTGCTCTTCCTTGTCCATCCACCCGGGATCGTCGAAGATGTACAAAGACCTGAAGACTCACTTTTGGTGGAGTGGTATGAAAAAGGATGTAGCAGAGTTTGTCACCCGCTGCTTGACTTGTCAGAAAGTCAAGTTCGAGCACAGAAGACCAGGAGGTTTGGTGCAACCTATGCCCATTCCGTACTGGAAGTTCGAGGATTTATCCATGGATTTTGTTGTCGGCCTTCCACCGACTAAAGGAGGTGCGAACACCATTTGGGTGATCGTCGACAGATTGACGAAAGTGGCCAAATTTATTCCTATCAAGGACACCTGGAAAGTTCCCAAGCTAGCGGATCTTTTCCAGCGAGAGATCATCAGACACCATGGCGTGCCGAAGACGATTGTGTCAGATAGAGACCCTCGATTCCTATCACGGTTTTGGGGGCAAGTTCAGGAGGCTTTGGGTACGAAGCTGAAGCTAAGTACCGCCTTTCACCCGCAGACGGATGGTCAGAGTGAGAGAACCATTCAGACATTGGAGGACATGCTCCGAGCATGCGCCCTAGATTTCCAGGAGAGCTGGATAGACCGGTTACACCTGATCGAGTTCGCCTACAACAACAGCTATCACGCGTCGATTCAGATGCCACCATTTCAGGCGTTGTATGGCAGACCATGTAGGACACCTCTCTGCTGGGACGAGGCCAGCGAGAACACATTCCTTGGACCCGAGTACCTCGAGCAGGTGAAGGAGGATGTCTTACAGATCCGTAGGAACATGAAGGCTGCCCAGGATAGACAGAAGTCATACGCAGACGTCCGACGGAGAGACCTCGAGTTCGCAGTCGACGACCGAGTCTTCCTCAAGTGTCACCTATGAAGGGCATCTTTCGTTTTGGACAGAAGGGCAAGTTAAGCCTGAAGTATGTTGGCCCGTATCATATTACGGAGCGAGTGGGCCCGTTAGCTTACAGGTTAGACTTACCTGCTGAGCTCAGGAGAGTGCACGATGTATTCCACATTTCTCAGCTGAAGAAATACATCCCTCACCCCTCGCATATTTTGCAGCCAGAGCATTTAGAGCTAGATCCATCTCTCAGATATGAGGAGACTCCACTCCGTATTCTAGATACGAAGACGTGGGAGACCAGGAACAAGACCGTCCGTATGGTCAAAGTCCTTTGGTCGAACCATGAGGTCGAAGAGGCCACTTGGGAGTTGGAGGATTCGATGAGAGCCAAGTATCCAACACTTTTCGAGTAGCGTCTGTGCATACTTGTGGGGTACAGGGCGTAACCCTTTTTAAGGGGGGTAGAGCCTCTAGTTTTTGTGTGTTTGTATGTGGGGCATACGTGTTTTGTTGGTTGTTGTACGCGTTTTGCGCACATGTGTTTGTTGTGAACATGTATGTATGAATTCGTTGGATGGTTTATATATATATGTGTGTATGTTTTCTCCTATGAATTCAGTTCATGTTGTATCGTTTAGACACTGATTGAATCATAGAGATGGAATATGGAATGTTGGGTGATGTGGACACCTCGGGGAGGTTGTCAGGATTTGTAGAACTGATAGGAAATGACGTCATACTTAAAGTAACGCCCCAATTGAGGGTTACGTGCGTCACAAGCATTACACTATATGCGTGAATGTACATCAAATAGACGTACATTATGGGTTATATGGGTAGTTATTACAAATCATTCGAGAAAGACGACTTCGGGACAAAGTCTTTTTAAGGGGGTAGACTGAAATACCCCTAATTAATTAAACAATGTTTAAACATATAACTAATTAAATTAAGGCCTAAACATACCTTAAAAATAAATTAAACACAACAGTATTCGTCAGAAAGCAAGAATTGCACCCTTTGACCTTTTAGGGTGATTATATGCCCAAACGAACTCCGTTTGACTTAAAATTTTGACCTGAGCTTTATAACTCATAATGAACATATTAAAACCGTTTCCAAGGGAAACTAAACTCAGGAACTCACTAGAACACAAAATGTGCTATAAGCTTTCTTAAAGCACGTTTTTGTGAGATTGTCTCAAAATGAGTTTTATTTGATTTTAGGGTCTTGAATACCCTTAAATATACTAATGTGAAATAATGTACCACATTAAAATTCCTAAATCAAATTTTTTCAAAAAAATCAAAAATATGTGCATTGGTTTGTGAATAGTAACCAAATAGTGCAAAAATAACATTTAATCTCTTAATCTAGACTATGGTCAATATGTACCCTTGACCTTGGATATTAATTGCCGTCAGTTTAAGTCTATTAACCAAGCATGTCACCGTTTCAATTTGCAAATAAATATGAGTCACCACTTTTCACTTTATTAAAGTAATGATAACTTTTGTTAATAACATTAATTAGTCAACATGCTTTGCCACCTTGCTTTACTATTACCACCTGCTTTGGCATGTTAATCTTATCCTCTTCCAAGCTCTGAACACCTGCAAAAGAAAAAAACCACCGAATGCTACATGTGAGATATGAGTATATACATAATCAATACGTGACATGTACTATACAAAAGTAAACGGTTCCTATCTTCCTTACCTACTTCCGCCAGTCCTTATGGGTTGCTTCATCAGTAGGGAAACCTCCAAAGTATCTAATTATGAGTCATCCCATACTTTGACCAAACTAAGACCATTTACCTCTTATAACCGGTTTCTTCTCTTCCTCTTCATTTACCTTTCTTTCTTCTTCAACCGTTAGCCTCCCAGCCTCTCTTTGCTGCTCCAAACCGTGAGTGAACACCTAGCTTCCATGGCTGCTAGCTCAAGCTCTTGCAAAACAAAGCTAAGCTGGTGTGTGTATTAGAGGAGATTATCGGCTGGTAACAAGGGGAAGGAAGGGAAGCTCCATTAACAAAGCTAAGGTGAAAATGGGCATAAAAACCTAGCCTAAATCTTCTTCTTATTTCCGGTTGTATACTACCAGTTTCCCCAACTCATTCTCGTTTTCTGCATGTAAAAATCAGAGGGATAACATCCATCCATCATACAGTAGCATTACCCATGCTAGAAGCCTCGCTTTCATCCATCTCGGTAAGGAAATACTACTACTCTCCTCATTGTTCTACCGGGTACATGTGCTGGTACAATCACTTGTTTAACACTCCATTTTTTCCTTGGAAAAACAGGCGTGAACAACCTTGAAAACCAGTCCCAAAACAAGGTAAAGATCTTGCATTTTCTTAGCCAAAAACAACCTATAACAACCTTGTTCATATGGCTAACATACTTTTTTTTATGGCTTGATATATTGCTGGAAAAGAATCCATGAAGACACCTGCTCAACCGTAGGAGGATAATACCAAATATACGTACCAACAAGGTGAGTATTATTACCTTAATGATGTATATACCAAGCCTATGTTACTAACACTTTAAAAACTAATTTAACCTTATGTTAAAAATAGGCCGAGAGTTCCAAGGGTTGTTTGAAGTGCTTGCTGGCTTGAAAATCACAAGCTAGGTGAGGAAATCCTATCATATATTATAATATATTTTTTATGACATTTTATTTCATATTCATACCAGTTGTGGGGATATATAAGGGTGAATAATTTAATTATGTATTAAAACATCTTATAATATTTTGACTGGTTAATGTATGGTATTCATGACCTATAAGGTCAAGGAAATAAATTAGGGGTCAAAAATATAATTTATAAAATATATGGGCAAGGGTAAGTATAAGCCGTAATGATATAAAGTCATTTGGGACATTTATGTGTAAATTTTATTCTATGCAAATTATTGTAATAAGGCCATGTATTTTTAGGCCATTTAATCTATGGTTATTAAGCTTAAAATGAATTTAAAATGTTAACTAAACATTACCGAAATATTTTAGGGGTTTTACTGTAATTAAAATGATTTTAGGGACTAATTATAAATAATAACCAAAAACTAAGCACTAAAACCTTATTTTATGAATTTTATAAAATTTAATTAAGTTTTGAGACAAAAATGTAATTTATAAAAATTATAGGGGTCAAACTGTAATTAAAGAAACTTCCGGTCAAACTAAAAGTCAATAGGTCAATATAGACCATATTAGGAGGTTTGACCAATTTAATGTCATAAATAATTAAATTATGAACTTATAGTAACATTAAAGGTGAAATGTAGAATTTATGAAAATTTTGGGGTATAAGATGCAAATACCAAAAAGTTGGGGTATAGATTGGTCAATATCATGATTTATATCCTAAGTATAAAATTTGGGAATTTTTGGAGTTATATAAGTGGTTATATTAATAAAAGTGTATAATATATAGTTTTGTGACATATGAAAGTATATTATTAAAGATGGGGTCAAAATGTAAATAAGGAAAAGTAAGATGGGGCGGAAAAGGGATTTAGAAACAGCATGGGGGCTGTTTGAAATAAATAACAAAGAAAAAACTATAGGTTATATCAATAATAATATTGAAACTATATAATATAACCCATAGATGTAACTTAGTATAATATATGTGGTCATGGAGTAAATAAGGAAAAAATTATGCTGCTGGAAAGAGATATACCAAACATACCAGGTCTATTCGGTAAATATAAAAGAAATAACATGTTAAAACTGTATGTTATAAATAATATAATGTTTGGATGATATAACATATGTTATGAATTGTATTATAAGATTTGTGGTAAAAGTGTAAATATGGAAAGTTTAGTTTTGAACAAAAAAAAAAACAGAATCTAAGGCTATGTTGGTATTTTCGAAAATTCAAACCATATTGTATACATAATATGATTTAAATGTTATAGTATATAATGAATATGGTATGTTATAAAATAGGTGGTGGAATTGTAATAATTAGAAAGTGTGGGGTTGAAAGGGAATGAAATAATAAATATATGCCATTTCGGTAATTATAAAGAGATATTAAAACCTTAGGTTATATCTTGTTACAAGTTTTGATGTTATAAAATAAGGTATTTATAACATGGTACAAGTTATGTGGGTATGTTGTAATTAATGAAAATTATAAGAATAAAGAGGCATAAGTGTGTTATATATATATGCTAATTTCGGTGCATGCATATAGTACCAAAACTATATGCTATAAAGTTTAATGACATATAAAATATCATACTATATGATATCATAAAATGAGTGTAACACTTAATAATATTATGTGGGCAAAAGTATAGTTTATTAAAACTAGCATACCAAAGCGCATACACATATATATATATAAAAAAAATGAGGATATAGACTATAGTATACAATGACATAAATACTATGGTTAATAAATGATTTTAGAATGGTTAAATAAACCTTGCATAAGGGATAACATGTACATAACATAAAGTTTCATATTCCATTAAGAAAATAATTTATATGTACATATACATAGCTGGCGCAAGCATAACATGTGTATATACTATGGTTTACAAACTATATATTAGTAAATAATAAATGTTAACTTATTAGTATAATTATATACTATAAAGTTATAAGGTTTTGAATGATTACAACTTGATACATAATGGAGAAGTTGTATAATATAAGGTATATTAAAGAATAGTAATGTACCATGCAACATAAATTAACGATGCATGGAATCCATGCAACCATAGGTTATAAACAATAACCATGCATGCAACTATGGGTTATAACATATACCTAAGCATGCGACGTAACCGTGGAAATAAACAAACGAGTGTGAATGAATTTATATTCAGCGTAACACTTATAAAATACTACGGGTGGGGAAATATAATTCCTACATTTGAAAACGTTAACTATGACGTTCTTATGAAACCGACGTCTTTGTTAAACCGAATATTAATACATACTACGGGTAAGGAGTTTTAAAGATAACGATACCTTAACTAATAACTGTTGAAATCCGGGGATGAAGTACTGGGATTATTGACGTTATTCGGAGATACCGAATCATATTGTCATGTGGATTGACACCTAGCGTTCTTCATGTTATAGATCGTCTTCCAGACGTACGAGCTTGATAGGCATAGTGGTCTACAATGCGCAACCTTGGACACGGTGTACGGTATCTAAAGGAGTTTGATCCGGGTTGTCCTGAGGAATTCCTCGGGCTCGGATTTGTTTGCTATAACATGATTGGTATGAGTGTGGAGGTGTGTATGGTTGTTTACTGATGTTTACTACATTATTTATCTTGCACGAACGTCCTTCGGGACTAATACTACGTCGACTATAGATCGACTTATATAAAACTACATATATGTGTAACATGGTTGTGATTGAAATTGTCTGTCATAATACGCTAAGTATTATCAAGTATGTAGGTATAACCTAAGCAAAATTACTTAGGGGCGGGACATGACATAGTCGGTCCCTGGAGCTTTGACACGAACATGAATACTACTAGGATGATTCTAGGCATGCGTAAGACTTATGGGGTAGCCAGCAAATAAGTAAGATTCTCCATATTTAAAACTGTAAAGGTTTAACGACTAACTAAGTCAATAGTGGAGTGCGGATAAAAGAAATGGTTACCTTAATCCAGTTAGTATCGACTACTGGTCGCGCGTTGAGATCTCTTGAGTTAACCCGGATCGGGCTTACTCTGGTTGACCTAGTCGAGCCTAGATAGATCGACAGGTTTGGTGATAACATGGGCGCCTTTAAAAAGGCAATATATGGACGCTTTTAAAAAGGCCAAGTGATTGAGCACCTTGTGTGCATGGGACTACTGTCCACGTGAGGTTGTTCGGGTTGTCCTAACTGACGCCCGACAGTGCTAACTGAATTATTGGTTTATGCAAGGGCCGGGGGCCGAATGTTGTAGAAACGATGGTGCTAACCCACGTGTGCGAATTATCGCCATGTTGTGTTGCTTACTGTATTGTTGTGATGGGGGTATAATTGCTGTGATTGTTGTGTGTTATTTGTATTTACAGTTTTGTCATATATCTGTAAACCGGCAATGCATGTAATGAACCTAATGTGAAGACGGCTAATACGACTTAATTGACCATTAGGGTCCAAACTCGGCATACTCAACGTTTATCGCTGAGCCTTTATGGCATTATGCAGGTTGATGATCGCGGATGAAGCGGAGTGCGGGACCGGGTAGCTAGGCCTTTTGATTTTGAAATTACCGCACGTACTCCTTAAGATATTTTGAGATTGACTTTTAGTCGCTGACGTTGGTGCTGTACGTATTCGGGATATAACTAGTCGCTCACTGTAAACGTTATGTTTTGGAGACCTAGATGATTGTATAGGCGGTATCTCGTTATCACTGCGGGATTTGGATCATTGTTGTGTTTCGTTGTTGGTTTGTAATGCTTCATCTCTCGCGTGGGCGAGGGGTGGCAAGTAACACCCGTGTGAGTTTTATTTACCGTAGTTACATCCGCTGTGAGACGCGTTTATTACTGTTTACGTGAGTGATTACTACGTTGTTACCGAGTGGGGTGTTACAGAACAACTTTCCTCTGAAATCCAAACCCCACTAGAGCTTCCTCTAAGAATTCCCAACTTACTGAATCATAAGCTTTGAGAATGTCGATCTTAAAAGCACATCTAGGAGATATACCTTTCCTCTTGTACCCTTGAATGACCTCCTGACAGAGTAAAACATTATAGACAAGGCTTCTTCCAGACACAAAAGCACCCTGGCAGTCATTAATGATTTCAGGAAGTAGTTCCTTCAGTCTCTTTGTGAGAATCTTCGAAATGATTTTATAAATCACATTACAGCAAGCAATTGGGCGAAGATCTTTAACCACAGTTGGATTAGCCACTTTAGGAACTAATGTAGTAATTTTAAGTTAATCTGCTTAAGGAGTTTACCTTTCACAAAAAACTCTTTAATTAGCCTGTTTGATATCTGATCCCAAAATGTGCCAAGTGGATTTAAAAAACAAAGAATTAAACCCATCTGGCCCAGGAGCCTTTGTATTCTTAATGGACTTCAAAGCTTCCCAGATTTCCTCATCCCCAACAGGGAGACAAAGCTTCTCATTATTACCCGCAGACACCAGATTACCTCTGCCAAACACCTCCTGATCGCAGGTATGAGATCTGTTAATCTTCCTGCCTAATAGATTTCTGAAGAAATCAACAATGTGCTCACTGATATCAGAATCCTGAGTTAACTTATTGCCCAAATCATTAATCAGCAAATGGATCTTGGATGAATGTCTTCTAGAATTCATAATTATGTAAAAATACGCACTAGAATCATCTCTCAGCTGGATCCAATCGATTTTAGCTTGTGTGCCATTTGAGTATAGAGAAGATCGACTTGCATGTTATACTCCTTAATTGCCAGATTTTTATTTTCAATCAATCCCTTATCAAAGGGAGTATCTACAAGCTTTTCATGTATATTATGCAGCTTCTCTCTACAGCAATCAACCTTATTTCTGATGTGACAAAGCTTAGTCTTGTTTAACTCTTTAAGCTTCACCTTGATAGCTTTCAACTTCTGCACGATTTTAAACATAGGGCAACCACTACACTCCATCTGCCACATCTCCTTCACAATACCATAAAAGCTGTCATCAGTAACCCAGATATTTCTGAATTTGAAACTATACGGGACTTTAATTCTTGCACTATCAACCAGGACCAGAGCTAGCGAATGATCATAAATATCAGGGGGACAGAACCCCACATGAGAATCTGTGTATCTGCTAATCCATTCGTTATTAACCAATACCCTGTCCAACTTATAATAAACTCTAGATTCAGGCTCTCTGGTATGTTTATTGCTCCAGGTGAAGAAAGCGCCAGAGAACTTAAGATCATGAACATCAGCATCAGTCACACACTCACCAAATTGGTCATCAGAAATAGAATCAAATCCAACTTTATCACCACCAAACAAAATACAATTAAAATCACCAAGCACAATCCAAGGAATGCAGTCTACCTTGACCCTTTTAATCTGATCCCATAGACATTCGCTATCACTCCTTGAGTTAGCAGCGTACACAGCTGAAAGATTAAACCACACTTCCTTATTCCTGGAGGAAACATAGCAGTGAATCATCTGATTAGACATTTCCAGACAATTCACATCCCACATATCCTTATCCCACAACAGTAGGATGTGGCAGTTCTTGTCCAAAGCGAGATTGGACATAAAGTTCCATTTATAACTAAACCAGCTAACCACACTGTCAAACTTACTTCCTCTTATTCTAGTCTCTAAAACAGCAAAGAGACTAACATTATTATCCCTTGCAAACCTATCAACAACCACTCTCTTATTAAGGGTATTAAGCCCTCTAATATTCCAAGCTGCGATGTGGTATTTACCCATTAGGCATCAAACTATTAACACCCTTCCCCACTCCTGAAGGGGCAGTATCTTTTCCCTTATCCACCAGTAAACGATTCCCTTTCTTGGATTCGACAATAATCCAATTACCCCCTTCACAAGCCCCACCTGAGTTATTAGTTGACAACATAGCCTTATCTGATCTAGTATTCTTAGAGGAACCAACAACTTTAGCCTCAGACTCAAAAGGTTTCCCAATATTCCCACTCCTGCCCTTGCTAACAATATCCCCATCTTCCACGGCTTGCACATCTTTCCCAGTAATCTCAGAACTCTTCTTTTGACAATGTGTACTCAAATGTCCAAACCTTCTACACACATCACAGTACCATGGTTTCCACTCATAGATGACTCTTTGCGGAAATTTGTTCCCCTCACCATCTTCAAGTATAATTTCCTCTTTTGGCTTCATCCTTGCGTCAATTTCAATCAGGATGCGGGCATAGCCAATCCTTTCCTTAGTAGCTGTGAGTTTATCGGCTAAAATAGGTCTGCCCACTTTACTTGCAATCCTTCCCAACATATGCGGCGACCAGAATTGCAAATCCAGATTTGGAAGCTTAATCTAAAACGGGGTAGAAACCAGATTTGCCATATCCAGTTTGCACCCAGGCTTCCATTCACGCAAAATCAGAGGGTGATTACCCCGAAAAAACCAAGGCCCCACCTCAATGATCCCCAACATATCATTTTGAGTGTCAAATCTAAAGATGAAGACATCCGCATCATTCTGAAATATCTTCGGCATTGCGATTTTCTCCACCGCTACAAACCTTTCCATGGCAAGGAAGGAGCATCGAACTCCAAGCGTCGCCCCAACTAGCGTAAATTGCCAGTAATCGCACTCAGATTTAACTTCGCTCTTTGAGAATCTTAGAATCGGGGAATCATCTTCAGAAAAATTTTCCAATCTCAGACAATACTCCTTGTCTCTATTGTTAGCCACCATGTCACTCCACGACTTCCGATTTTGGGGGATCTTCCCTGCTTCAACCTCTATCCCAGGTTTAGATGATTTTTCCAATTCATCGAAACCACTAGACTTTCCCCCTTCCAAATCTACAACTGATATCTCCAGATCATCCTTCTCCTTACTTCCAAAGATGAGCGCCTTCTTCGGGGCCCCAGAACCAATGATAGGAATCGGTTGATTAGGTGTGGTCGATTGAGGTGCAGGCAATGGAACAGTAACCTTGGGTTTACGTCCTCTGCCCATGGCAGAACCAGAGAAAAGCTAGAGAGAAGAGAGAGCTTCTCTCACTACTTCATTGCCTACTCTTATTGGTTAGCAAAAAGTAGGCCAGTTTAATTTAAATATAATTGTCAACCCTATAACTACTTTTATTGTGAATAGGTGGAAGTATCTAGTATGATACTAAAATCGTTAATTCTATACGTAGCCTGTACGTATGATTTATTGTGAGATAAATTTTGCTATGAAATTTGTGATTATTTTCCACATGTGATGGAATTGATTGTAAGTATATCACTTTAGCATCGTCGATTTTGTCTGATATATACATATATATATATATATATATAAGCTTGACTAAGATGCAACCTATACTTTAGTTGAGCTTTCTACTGTTTTTTTTTGATAATTTGGGCATATAGCCATGTTATTGAAAAGAATAATTGGATGGGTTAAGAACAGGCCTCATTAAAACCTCCCTAAGCAAAACCCAGAGGAAAAAAGCATAAGGAGGAAAAAGAGTACACACCACATCCAATTACAAATTAATCGGCCAAGCTAGCAAGTCCCACCAGGACTACTGAAAATAAGAAAACTAAGAGTTCATGGACCTCTCAACAACAAACACCACCTCCACAAAAGGAAAGAATGAGAAAATCCACCAACAGACGACACCCCACAAGAAAAGAGCTAACCACCAAAGCAAGGAAAGATCCCAAACCTCTTATCTTCGCACAAAGAATCAGCAAGCCTTCATCCCAACATCACCCGAAAACACCCCGGGCCAAAGCTTGACTAAGATGCAACCTAGTCTTTAGTTGAGCTTTCTGCTGATTTGAAGGCTTTACTTTGTTTTTGGTAAAATTTGTGAAGCTTTGCATTTTTTACTTTTATGTTTTTTTACATCGTATAAGATGATACTTAGCTTTGCACTAATGAACAAGATCACGATAGAAATTCGTTGAAGTGATCAAGGCTGAACTATATGAACTCCTAGTTAATTATATTGTTGAGATTGTGATTGTAGATTTTTTCATAGGTGGTGCTGCAAAGACAGTCAGGTCAATATATTACATTGTTTGGCATAGGCATAGCCTAGAACGGCCAGTGCACAAAGATAGCTACACTAAAAGTAAGGAGCTCTTAGAGCACTGCCTAACTTGTGCCTTTGAATTTAAGAAAATCCACGACACTAGAAAAATTAGAACCATGCCCTGAGGCTACCAGTTTCTACCCATTCGACGGTATTATGTGTCCTCTGGGGCGGAATCAACGTTCATTGATCGCTATTAAAATAACTTCTGAATCAACGAGCATGGAATTTGCTGCTATCCTCTACTCCGCCTTTCATTAGCCTCTGGTGACATGGAATCCGAAAATCTCAACCAGTCTTTTGTTTACTCTTCTTGGGAACACTACCACTATGTCGGAGAGTACGGGCAATTTTGCTTGGACAACTCTGGAAAGGGGATGTTGTCATAATTTTGGTGAGAAAAGTTTTGCCAAAGTATCACCATGTAAGCTGGTTTTTCAGCCATTTATAAAAAAAACTCTAGAAAGGGGATGGAACAGCCTAATCTTCTAGATGATATTTATGTGTGTGTTTGTAAATCACAGACGTTTGTTCGGTTATATGAGTTTATGTTTAGCCAAGAGTTACTATTGTTTACGGATGAACAATTCAAGGCATACAAATACAAATTAATGGCTGGTATTTTACAGTTGTATACTACAAGCACATGATGAAGGGCAGTATCGATCGAACCACCAACAAAAATCTAGCTGATGACGTAAAGACATATAATTGTGGAGTTGCCACCTTTTTTTAGGAGATTAACTGTTATCTTAGTCCTTATTTTCATATGATCATGGAAATTCACCCCTTCGTGATTATTTTTTATGTGTAAAAAAATATATAGTAGTACATAGATGAGGAGAACAAAATAGAAGGTATCATTTTTCAATAAAAAATAAAACAACATCTAGGGTTTAGAGAAAAACAGGAGTTGTGAAATTGCCATTTCAAGTAGGGTTGTCCAAAAAATTCCAAAACCGCGGTATCCGACCGAAACCAAAGTGAACCGTACCTGTTTTCAGGTTAACCGTACCAGTTCTTACGGTATGGTTAACCGAACCATGTAAATAGACCGGTTTTGGTTTCAGTAACGGTATTGAATTTTCTAGAACGGTTAACCGCTTGGTTAACCGTGGTTAACCGATTATATAAACAATAAAAAACTTCAAATATTTATGTTCACCTTATATATATAATAATTAATGTTAGCTATTGTGGGAATATGCACATTATTATAATTTTTTGTCACATATGTTTAATTTGTCACTCATGATTTAGGTGAATGATCAATGGTGTACTATAATCTTAATGGTACGGATCTCATCAATAAAAAATACACGCCTACAAGGTTAACCGATAAAATCGAACCGAACTAAAGGTTAACCGATCTAAACGGAATGACAATGGAATTGGGTTTTACAAAACCGAATCAAACGGTTACCAAATCCGGTTAATTAACCGATCTAAATGGAATGGTAATGGAATTGGATTTTAGAAAACCGAAGATCCAGTTAACCGAAAGCGGTTAACCGAATAAGGCGGTTAACCTACCATGGGCTGCCCTAATTTCAAGCATATTGTGACGGTGACTACTGTTGTTGCAGGAGATTATCCTTCGATATTTTTGCAACACATCACATGTGAAACCGCCATTTCACCGGCTAGAGTGAGAGACTAGACGGACTTAGGGCATCCACAGTGGTGTGGATTCCACCCAAAATTGTCAGTAAGAAATTTAAAAAAGGTCTACAGTGGTGTGGAATCCACCCACTTTCTCTTACTTCGTTCCTTATTTAAGCAACGTACGGAAAATCATTTTGATTGGTTGTATTACTGACACTATCAATTTAATAATAAATATTTACTGTATTTGTTTTTACTTCCTTTTATTTTCAACACGGATAGAGTGAAAAGAAATTACGGGAGGAGAAAGGAAATAAATGATCGGAGGAGTGAGATAGTTAAGAAACTCCCTTATTGTAGTGATTAACAAATTGATGAAGTTCCTTACACATTAAAATAATATATTATGATGATGTGGCACCTAGGAATACGTTAAGAACCTCACACCCATTGTGGATGCCCTTAGAGTAGAATATAGAGATATTTTTGTAATCTCGATTGAATTGAATTTAGTGCTGACGGCTACTATACACTACTTATATATAGTAGGGTTGTAAATAAGATCAGAAGAATAAGATACAAGTATTGGACTAATACAAATAATGGGTCTAAAATAATAAGTATTGGGCAGCCCAATACTTATGTCGTACTACTCTCCTACAATCCATGCTGCAAAAATTGTAGATTGGCTCAGATTTTTTTGAAAATGTGGGTCTGGCAAGGGCTTTGAAAGGATGTCCACAGTCTATCCTTAGTGTGGATAAACTAGAATTACCAGACACTTGATTGACCCTGGAATGAAGTACTGGGTTTGCCGACAAGTAATTTATCACACCAAAGTACTAGCGGTGAGGCGAGCTAAACTCCAACATCAGAGAGAAGCTGTTGAATCCAGAGCAACTCACAAGTCGCATGGGCAATAGAGCGGTACTCAGCCTCGGTGGTTGTGCGAGCAAGTGTCGGTTGTTTGTTGGGCTGTGATAGGATCGGGGTACTGACCGAGTAGGTCTGAGGTGTTAGTCTCAGACCAACTCTGCTTGAAGAATAAATGTATGCAGAAAATAATAACGTGGAAGCTTTTGTTTAAACTTAACAAGATATGATTCTGCTTGTATTGAAATTCAATGTGAATTACAACCTAGCTTCCTATCTTGGGATTCGACAGAGGTACTCTGTCTCATCCAACACTCGCTCTACTCTCGGCTTTGATCAATGCGTCACAAGGAGTAAAGGGGAGTGTTCTATGTGTGCTCTCTAGGTGATAAATACCTAAGCTAATTGACAATATCTCACTAAGAACTCTCAAAATACTTTCTCTCTCAAAGCGGTGTTTCTCTCTCTCAGAATAATCTAGAATGCACACAGAAACTAATTACAATCATATGCTTATATACTTGCTAAACAGTTTCCTAAATCTTCGGCAGTGTCTTCACGTAGCGGCTGCTTGACTTGGTTGCGCAAGTATCGGAGTTGTTTGTTGCTTCACGTTCTCACGTTGTGCACGCTTCCACGCATCTGAGATTTCCGCAGCCACTCAGTAGTGTCGCGCCTTTGGCAGATCAGAGACAAGTGAACAGGTCTTGCTATAGAGGTACTCGAGCTGGTGAGTTGCGACGCCAAGTCTTTCCGCAGGACTACTTTGACTGAGGAGGCAATCATCTGCAAAACTAAGTCTCCAACAAAATTCCCCCTTTTTGCTGATGATGGCAAACTCAGTGTATCCGGCGTAGACTTTGAAGTTTTTTAATGAATGTACCTGCAAAAAGAACAAATAACAAGGCAGAGCAACTATCTCGGGAGAACAACTCACTGTTTGTTCCCCCTTAAACAAATATTCCCCTTAAGCTAATGCAGTTGATAAGAGCAGATAAAAACTATAGTACGAAACTACTTCAAATACTACTTAACAGAAATAGAACCAATCTGAAACAAGATGAGGCCTTCAGAGGCACTCAGCATCCATACATAGTTACCCGCATAAACCAGTCGCGGGATACACCGCTTCCCCCGTTTGCCAACATCAGGGGAAACATTAACAGTATCCAAAAACATAATCCAAAAAGTCATTAAAACAATCCACCAGCGCAAATCCAAGAGTATTAAAAAGTCAGTCAATCCTAAGAGTTAGAGGGGGTGGGGTAAAGAGTTAGTCATCTCCTCGATCCATTCCTGTGTCCTCATCCCGTGCTCCATCTTCCCCCAAAGTCTCAGCGCCATCCATTGCCTTTGCCGCCGCCAGGGTTTCAGCAAAAGTCTCTCTGAACTCCTCCGCCAGCTTCTGGACTCCCCCTGCAAAGATATTCATCGTCTGTTTGTGGTTTTTGTTGAACGTCGATGAGCATGTCGATCTTGTGGACAGAGTGGCGAGGTTGTTCTCAATCGCAGCTACCCGTTCAGACAGAGATGCTATGTTAGGAGGGGATGTTGTTTTTGGAGGGGCTTGTTTTTTGGAGGGAGGATTCGGCTTGGAGACAGACTTGATCTGGAAGGATGGTGTTTTGTTGTACAATATCTGACCAAGTATGTCGGTTTATGTGATGCGACTGGCTTTGGAGGGATCAAGGACGACGTCACATGGGTGAGGATTTTTGGTAGCCAGAAGATATACCCCAGAGAGTGTCGGGGTGAGGAGATGGTTGAGGCTATGTGGTTGAGGATGAGTTTTGGGAGGTTTATTTTTTGGTGATGAATCAGGCAGTACATTATTGCAAGATTTAGTGGGCGGACAAACTGGTTTCCTTCCTTTCTAGGGACTAAGTTTTTGATCACCAAGGTATAAAGCATTTGGTGTGTATTTGACAGAGCGGGTCGGTCTAAAGAGTGACCAACTCTGCTATTTAGTAAAAAGAAGTCATAAACTTCTTTAGCAGTTATGAACCCTAGATCAGGAAATCCAGCCCTATCATAGAACTCTAGTCCGCTAGTTGGAATTGCTAGATGAGTTGCAATGGAGTTTGAATCAAGGATGATAGCTTTGTCATGTACCTCTGTCATTATTTTGCCTTTGCGGATGACGTAATTTTGGTAGAACTGATAGGCCTCAGTTTCATGGTAGGTCTGAATTCCGTGGAACAGGTGAATCCAGTTTTGAAAGCGGAGCATCTCTTCGAACATGTCGAACTCCATTGAGTGGAGCCACTCCAGGTCGAGTAGCTTTCCTTTCACCAAATTGCGGGACTCGGCTGAATCATCGGGTGGTAGAGAATAGAAGGCAGAGTGAGTGTCGATCAGGCCTAGCCTTGGAGCCGGTGATGGTGGGACAGACTCAGAGCGAGGACGGAGTCACTTTCTGGTAGAAGTTGTTGTTGTGTCGGAGTCCGCCTGAGTTGATGAGTTGGTGGTGCTGCGCGGCTTGTCTTCAGCTTGTGATGCCGTGACTACTGGGGATGGTGCAGGGACAGGAGCTTCAGGAGTGGGTCTCGAAGATGACGGAGGGCATTTAGCCCTAGATCGAAGGGTTCGTGTAGCTGGAGGTCTGGGGACATTAGACTTGGCCCGACGGGTTTTCTTTGGGGGAGGAGAGTTTTCAGGAGCAGTGGGTTGGACTTCAAGGTCGTGTACTTCTATGGGTTCTTTGGGATGTGAGTTGGGTTGAGGGTTTTGAGTTTCTTGATCAGAGGGTGGAATAGAGCCAAACTGAGTGTTTGACGGAGATTTGGTGATTGTGTGTTTGACGGAGATTTGGTGATTGTGTCGGAGTGGGTATTATTGGGGTGGTTGGTGGGGACGTTTCTTTGGTGGGAGAGGGTGTGTTTTTCGATGGTTGGGACGCCATGGTGTTGACGATAGGGGTGGGTTCAGTTGAGACGTTTGGGTAAGGGGGTGGTGATTGGGTGGGTGTCGATTGACATGGCGGGGGCTACGGCGGTGGAGTCGGAGGTGGAGGTGGGTGTTTGTTTGGCTTGGAGAATGGTGAGTTTGTTGATGAGAGCTTAGAGGAGCTGTGGATCATTGGGTAATTCAGCGTCGGAAAACATGGAGGTTTGCTTAGGGTTAGGGTTTGAAGCCATGACAATCTTAGTTGATGGTAGTGGGCAAAGGTTAGAGAAGGCGAAGAGAGGCAAGGAAACCGGGATAGGGAGGATTAGACGTAGAGAGTCAAAGATATTGACGTCGGAATATAGGCAGACGTGTTGTGTCAGGGTAGGTGTGGGCTGATTGGTTGAGATGGGTTGTTGCGGATTACTGGGCGAAGATTTCACGGGTAGTTTTTCAGAAGACAAAACTCTTGTTTTTACGCCGGTGTTTTGTTTATTTGACAGACGGACTAGGTCATCAGACGTATTCATGATTTCACCCAGACATTGAAAAAACAGGAGAAGGAGATACAACCTTAGCTAAGTCATACGGGTCATACCTAGTTGTGAGTGCAGAGCTTCAAAAGGACCTCGTTGCAACGGTTTGGTGAATATGTCTGCAAGTTGATCTGAGGTAGGAACATATTCTAGTTGTATCTGCCCTTTTTCAAAGCAATCCCTTAAGAAGTGGTGACGAATCTCAATGTGCTTTGTCCTGGAATGATGAACAGGGTTTTTAGATAAATCAATAGCACTATTGTTGTCACAGAAAATTGTAGTACAAGTAGGAGGAATGAGATAACCCTGTAGTTGTTGTTGTATCCAGAGTATCTGTGCACAACAAGCAGCTGCGGAGACATATTCGGCCTCAGCAGATGACAAGGCTACCGTGTTTTGCTTCTTTGAACTCCAGGCGACAAGACAAAGTCCCAAAAATTGTGCAGTACCAGACGTGCTTTTCTGTCTAATAAGGAGCTTGCAAAATCAGAATCACTGTAACCCATTAGAGTGAAATCTGGAGTACTTGGGTACCAGAGGTACATGTCCTGGGTGTTTTTCAAATAGCGAAAGATTCGCTTTACGCTTTGTAGGTGTGATTCTTCCGGGTTTGCCTAAAATCTTGCACAGAGACATACATCATAGAGAATGTCAGGCCTACTTGCTGTTAAATAAAAGAGAAACCAATCATACCTCTGTATAGTGTAGCATCAACGGTAATTCCTTTTTCATCCAGATGTAGTTTCTCTGTTGCGGACATTGGAGTAGGTGTGGCTTTCGAATCCTGCATCTTGTATTTGAGTAGGAGCTCGTGAATGTATTTCTGTTGATGAATTTGAGTCCCGTTATCTTGTTGAATGATTTGAAGACCTAAAAAGAATTTTAATTCTCCAAGAGCACTCATTTCAAACTCTTTACTCATGAGATCAGAAAAGAATGAGCATAATTCAGGAATAGTGGATCCATAAATTATATCATCCACGTAGATTTGAACAATGAGTATGTCTTCACCTTTGGTGAGAGTGAAAAGAGTTTTGTCCACCTTACCTCGAATGAATCCATGAGACAATAAGTAAGATGAGAGACGCTCATACCAAGCCCAAGGTGCCTGCTTCAGGCCTTATAACGTTTTGTCTAACTTGTAGACATACTCCGGGTGGTGTGGGTCTTCGAATCCCGGTGGTTGAGCAACATAAACATCTCTGTCGATGTATCCATGTAAAATGCAGTTTTTACATCCATTTGGTAGAGCTTCATACCTCGATGAGTCGCGTAGGCCACGAGTATTCGAATTGCCTCAATTCGAGCTACTGGAGCATAAGTCTCATCGTAATCAATTCCTTCAGCTTGGGCGTATCCCTGAACTACGAGTCTAGCTTTGTTGCGAGAGATATTCCCTTGATCATCTAACTTGTTGCGAAACACCCACTTAGTATCAATTGGTTTATGGTTGGTTGGACAGGGAACAAGTCACCAAACAGAATGTCGTTGCAGAGAATGTAGTTCTTCTTGCATGGCAAGTATCCAGTCATGGTCCTGTAGAGCTTGTTGGACATTCTTAGGTTCGATGGTGGATAGGAAGGCATTAAAAGCACAGAGATTTTGATGGATCTCACTACGTGTTTGAACACTTTTAGAGGGATCACTAAGGATTTGAGTGATTGGATGAGCAGAGGCTTGTTGGAATTTTCTTGCGGAGGTTGATGGAAGACTAGTGGAGCGGTCTGGTGTTTGGTGATTGTGAGGTGTGGTTGTAGTTGTGGGTTGTGGAGGAGGTTGTAGGTCATTTGTGGGGGTAGGTGAGGCATCTTTGAATGAGTCATCAGGGTCATCGTCGCTGTCGGAGGATGAGTCTGTCGGAAGAGGTGTTTGTGGTGGAGGGATGGTAGCTACTGGAATTTCAATGAAGGTAGTATCTAAGGTATCTTCATGAGGTTCATGTGGATTGTGCTCGTAGTCACTGGAGTTAGAAAGTTCTCCAAAGCGGATGTGAGGACTTTCTTCAAGACACGATGTTCGTTTGTTGAGTACTCTATAAGCTCGACTATGGGATGAATATCCGAGGAAGATTCCTTCATCACTTTTAGATGTAAACTTGCCTAGATTGTCTTTTCCATTATTGTGTATGAAACATTTGCATCCAAAGCGCTGTAGATGAGTTACTGAAGGAGGACGACCTTTGATAATTTCATATGGGGTTTTGCCGATGAAGGGATGAATTGACGCTCGATTCAAAATGTATGTTGCAGTGTTGATAGCTTCTGCCTAGTATGAAGCTGGAAGGTTACTATCAATGAGCATTGTTCTTGACATTTCTACCAAGGTGCGATTCTTTTGTTCTACTACTTCGTTTTGTTGTGGAGTACGAGCAGCTGATGTTTGATGCATGATTCCCTTTGGCCTGCAAAATTCTGAAAACTGGATATTGCAAAATTCTGTACTGTTGTCAGAACGAATTGTCTTGACAGTAGTGGACAGTTTGTTAGTAATCATTTTGAACAGAGTTTCGAATTCAGAAAATGTCTCCGATTTGTTCTTAAGAAAGAGTACCCATGTCCAGCGCCAGTAGTCATCGACGATGACTAGATCATACTTCTTACCACTCTTGCTTTGAACACGCATTGGTCCACATAGATCCATGTGCAGCATGTCTAGCGGAGATGTTGTAGACATCTCTGTTTTACCTGGAAAGCTTGCTCTCGAATGTTTCCCTTGTACACACGCAGGACAGAGGGTGTCGGTCTGGAAGAAGTTTGTCTGAGGAAGTTCTACTACAAGATTCCTGTTTTTGATTTTGTTGAGGAGTTTGTCGTCTGCATGACCTAAACGAAAGTGCCATAAGGAGATATTTTTGTCCTGTACACTGAGACAGAGAGTGCCATCTAGGTTAGGGTTTTCAAGAGATAACTTGTAAAGATTGTTCACCCTTACACTAGTGGCTTTTAGAAGACCTGTTTGCTCATCAAAGATTTTGCAGTCAGAGGCCGAAAAGAGAACAATGTTAGAGAGATCACATATTTGAGAAATACTTAGAAGGATATGTCCAAGACCATCTACTAAATTGACATTTTCTATTTTAAAGAGGGAGGGATTACCGACGGTTCCAATACCAATGATTTCACCATGAGCATTGTCGCCAAAAGTTACCTTTCCCCCATGGTGTTGAGAGAGAGTCGTGAACTTGTCAGGGTCTCCTGTCATATGTCGTGAGCATCCACTATCTAGAAACCAAGAGTCATTGTCCACGGTCTCTCCCTACAAAACAATCAGATGTTAGACTTGGGAACCCAGGCGAACTTGGGTTCCCTCTTTGAAGCAAAAGAGCTGTGAAGATGTCGTGCTTAGACAGAGTATGTAGACGTTGCATATTGAAAGATAAGTATCTGCCAAGCTTATGACATGATGAGTGAATGTGCCCGTCGTAGCCACAGTAACCACAAATTAATAGAGAAGGTAAGTGAACATACTTCTTTTGCCAACAAAATTTGTTTTCAAATTTTTCTTTTTGGATTTTTTGTCTTTGAAGATCGTTGGGTTTTGAGGCCATTTTGGGCAGATTAACTTTGCCTTTGTTTTTCAGCCAGTGAGGGGGATTCGATGATGAGACCGATTCCATCTACGCCTTTTTAAGAGCGATGTTCAGGGAATCAACCTCTTTCTCAAGTCGAACTTGTCTTTCATTTGACTCACAGAGTTTGTTTTCAAAGAATTTTGGTTTTTGTATTGCAGCAACCTCACGAACAAAGGTAATTGGTTTGAAGAATTTTTGAGGGATTTTGAAACGATTTTTCTGTAGGGAATAAACTTGGGTTTTTAAGGAACTGATGAGACTATGAGCATCTCTTAACTCACTTTCAAGTTTTTCGGCCTTTTCTTCAGACTTTTGCAACTTAAGCCGGTCGTTGTTGACATGACCCTTTAACACATGAATTTCTTCGTAAAGAGAAGCTATCCTTTCTTGTTCTTTAGTTAATTCGAATTCAGGATGATTGGGGTCTATGTAGTAAGTAGATAAATCTAAAGAAGGAACAACACATGAGTCTGAGAAATATTCAGTTACCTCTGAAGAGGGACTCTTGCATACCTGACTTTTATGAGCCATAAGGTAGATTAAGCTTGATGTTCCAATCTCAGGTTCTTCTGAGTCACTGTCTCCCCATGCTGAACTTGCCATCAGTGATGATTGCTCACGATCATCTTTTTTCTTGAGTGGACAGTTGTTGGCGTAGTGCCCCGGTTTCAGGCATTTGAAGCATACTCGGTCTCCAGTTCCAGTATTGCCTTGCTGATTACGGTTGTAAGATTGATATGGTCGATTTTGGTTTTGGCTGAACGTGCTTGGACTGTTTCTTTCTGATCGATCTCGCATGAATTTCTTGAAGTTCTTAACCAGCATGGCCATATCTTCGAAGGTGTTCGCTGATTCTTCCTCTATTATGCCGTCAATCAGAGTGTCCCGTAGCTGCTGGATTAAATCCTGATTTGGAGAGATAGTCTCATAATGGAACGACTCGTTCTAGTGGGCTGGTGTCTGACTGGGTGTGGTCTTCACCTGTAAAGCTTGATTCACGTTAGAATAAGAGACAGTATGGTTTGAGTGAGAAGCGTTACCTCTGTTTTTGATATTCATCTTGTATTTATTGATGGACTGAAGATAGGACCCCAAGTCAGTCAAGGTCCATTTTTCTAGGCTTTTGGAAGCCTTCATGAAGATAACACTCTCGGTCCATTCTTCACCCAGACTATCCAGAAATTTGTTGTTGATATTTTTGTTTGACTCTCCAATCCGCAGCTCTTCCATGGTAGCAGTGAGTTCAGTGAATCGTGCAAGCATGTCGCTGAGGGATTCTCCAGGCTTTCCCACGAAGTTTTCGTAGTCCATCTTCAGTTCTTGTATCTTTGATTTTCGAAGCTCAGTATTTCCTTCGTGAACAGCTCGAAGGTGATCCCAGATGTCTTTCGCTACCTTGATGTGATACACTCTTCTTCTTTCGGGTGGAGAGAGACTTGTGTAGATGACTCGTACGGCTTGGGCATTTAGCTCAACACATCTGCGCTCCTCAGCCGTATAGGAGCTTGGATCTTTCCCTTCAGGTATTGGGAAGTTACCTTTTGTCACTACCGTCCAGAGTTGTTGATTGAGTGACTGGAGGTGTGACTCCATCTCGTTTTTCCACATATTGTAGTTTGTGGAAGTTAGCTTTGGGTTCTCCACTTGCATTCTGTTGTTGTTGTTGGTATTTGAGATTTCCGCCATTTTGAGAGATTTGTCAGCCAACACAGGCTCTGATACCACTTGATAGGATTGGGGTGCTGACCGAGTAGGTCTGAGGTGTTAGGATTCTGCTTGAAGAATAAATGTATGCAGAAAATAATAACGCGGAAGCTTTTGTTTAAACTTAACAAGATAGGATTCTGCTTGTATTGAAATTCAATGTGAATTACAACCTATCTTCCTATCTTGGGATTCGACAGAGGTACTCTGTCTCATCCAACACTCGCTCTACTCTCGGCTTTGATCAATGCGTCACAAGGAGTAAAGGGGAGTGTTCTATGTGTACTCTCTAGGTAATAAATACCTAAGCTAATTGACAATATCTCACTAAGAACTCTCAAAATACTTTCTCTCTCAAAGATGTGTTTCTCTCTCTCAGAATAAACTAGAATGCACACAGGAACTAATTAAAATCATATGCTTATATACTTGCTAAACAGTTTCCTAAATCTTCGGTAGTGTCTTCACGTTCTCACGTTGTGCACACTTCCACGCATCCGAGATTTCCACAGCCACTCAGTAGTGTCGCGCCTTTGGTAGATCAGAGACAAGTGAACAGGTCTTGCTACAGAGGTACTCGAGCTGGTGAGTTGCGACGCCAAGTCTTTCCGCAGGGCTACTTTGACTGAGGAAGCAATCATCTGCAAAACTAAGTCTCCAACAGACTGTCAGGAAACCAGATTTGCACCGAAGTACACACAGAACCCTGTGGTGGATCTGTAGTCTTCCTTATTCCCAGCCCAGTCGGCATCAGCAAAGGCGGACAATGAGGTGCTAGATCTGGAAGAAATATGAAACCAAAGGTGATGGGTAGCATTTAGGTACCTCAAAAATCTTTTCAAATCTTTCCAATGATTTTCTGTAGGTTTATGCATATACTGGCATAGTTTATTAACTGAGAAAGAAATATCGGGCCTGGTGATAGCTAGGTATTGGAGGCCCCCTATTAGGCTGCGAAATAGGGTTAGGTCTGGGAATCGGGGGCTTTCTGTATCTAAGAGATTATAAGTAGCAACCATATGTGTAGATACTGCCCGAGATTTGGAAAGCTTGGATCTTTGTAGGAGGTCACAAATGTATTGTTCTTGAGAGAGGAACAGACCACTCGTATCTCGCTTAACCTATATCCCCAAAAAGTAGTGAAGGCCCCTAGGTTTTTTTACTAGAAAAAGAGATGATAGACGAGCAATAAACTGTGTGATTAGGGTGGTGGAATTAGCTGTAATCACTATGTCATCAACATAGATAAGGGCAAACATGATTTTTGTATTCACTTGATAGATAAACAGGGATGTATCAGCTTTAGAGTCACAAAACCCATAGAGATTAGGACATCACTAAGCTTGGAAAACCAAGCTCTTCGAGCGTGCTTGAGCCTATAGATACTTTTTTTGAGCTTACAGACATAAAGTGGGTAGAGGGGATGATAAAACCTGGTGGTGGACTCATGTAAACTCATTCTTGCAAATCTTCTTGTAAGAATGCATTATGAATGTCCAACTGGTGAATATGCCAAGAGTTCATTGCAATTAGAGCAAGGATGATCCTGATAGTAGTAGGCTTTACTACAAGACTAAATGTCTTTGTATAATCAATCCCCTCGGTCTGATTATAACCTTTAGCTACTAGTCATGCATTTCTTCTATCATATATCCCATTTGACTTTCTCTTAATTTTTTACACCCGTTTTGCTCCAAGAATATTGGCATTAGAAGGTTTAGGAACCAATTCCCATGTTTGAGTGTTCAAAAAAGCCTCAAACACAGCTAACATAGCCAGACGCCAAGCATCATGATGCATAACCTCTTTGAAGGGAGCACTAGTGGAAAAAAGATTTTATGTGACGCCATTTAAACCACGATTATAATTAAAACAGTGGTTTAAAGATTATATACCATGGTTTTTAAACAAACCGTCATATAACATCCGACCGCAAACACTTTATACCACGGTTGGCCCTAGAACCGTGGTTTTTAGTCAATTATAAATGACGGTTTAAAAGGAACCGTCGTTTACAGATATTATAAACCAGGGTTACTACCAAACCATTGTTTATATTGCGTACCGTAACATTTTAAATGACGGTTAGCCAAGAACTGTCGTTTAAAACTGCTCAGCATACCATTTTAAACCACGGTTATTGACGGAACCGTCATTTAAAACTCTTTAAAAATACCCCAGACCTATTTCTTTCTTCCTCCTCGCTCGATCCGTCGTCTCTCTCCCTATGCTCTCTCTTCCCCCATCACCTCGCTCCCGTCACCCCACCACCGTCGCCAACCCGCCGTCGTGCTTCGCCGGCCCTCACCTCCGCCATCCTTGCGTCATCCAGCGTTGCCCTCGCCTTCATGCCCTCACCAGAGCAACGTCAACTTTGACAACCATCGACTACGACGCGCCACCACCGGTTTCATACCACCACCATCATTCTGTGCCACCACCGACGTCGTCTTCCTCCGACATCGTCTTCCCCCGCCGACGAGACCGCTTCCAAGTAAGGTTTGCACGTCTTCCTTGCCCATTTCGATATTGTTCAGAAACATGTTTAATTTGATGCTCCATATTGCTGCAAATTGTGCTACAAGAGCTAGACAAAAGTCCGAACTTATAAACCTCAAAATGCAATTTGTTAATGCAGGATTAACTTGTCATTTATTTTCAGGTTTTTTAGTTTGGTTTTTTATTTCTTAAAATTTACCTTTTCTGGTGATACATGGTGTAGTAGTTGGTCGCCTGAGATGCTACTTTTGATAATGCTTATCAATTACTAGATATGCTGGTTCAGTTTTATTCTAGTGGGTATAGGTATATGCACTATTCATTTTTGCTGAAAATTATAAGTGTGTACATCAAATTAGCCGATCTATAAACGAATAAGTGGCTGACTTAGAGATAAGCGAATAAGTGGCTGACTTATTCCACTTTGCATGAAAACTAGAAACCTCCGTTAAGAAACTCGTAAATTCCATATATGATCATAAGAGTTTTACAAGGAAATTCATCCCTAACCAAAAACCTAACAAGGAATTCTACATCACCATCCACACAACTACAAGAAGAGAATACAAAGGGGGAGAAGGAGATGTTAATAGCCTTAACCCGACAAGGTCTTCTTCTTCTCTTGCGTGGATGGTTCTGCAGAATTTCCTTGGACACCAACAATGGAGTGGGGCGGAAATACAGACGTGAATGGCGTGGATTTGGTATGTTGAAGTGTAACAAATGATGTAGACTCTCGGCCTATTTATAGAGCTTCAATATGTCGTTTGCCGGGCGTCGTGCCGGATCATCAGTTGCCGGCACATGTGGGAAATGTGCCCAACTGTTAACGGTCAAAACCGCCAATTCCGCGCGAAACAGTGCATATGCCGGACAGGATATGCCCGGCATCATACCCGGCACCATCCAACTCACCAACGGTCAATAACTGCCATCGTTTGGTCAACTGTGGTGACTCTTCACTTATGCCGGATGGGATCTACCCGGCATAGTATCCGGCAAAGCCTCTTTTCTGATCTATGCTTGTGCCGTGCAGGATTTATCCGGCATGGAGTCCGGCATCAATTGCATTTCTGCCTAGAGATTCGTTCCTTGCATAGAAAACACCGAAAACATAAGACTGAACAAATAATATATTTAAATACATAATATAGCATAAATAACATATATATAACCTTATTTAGATAAATATAATACTAAATCTAACACATAAAATATGATAAGTCTGCGGTTTATCACTGGTACAGGTCTACTCGCACGGTACTCCATTCGATCACATAGATCATTGGACGGAGTCCCCACATAAAGGGGATGGCTATGGCCATTGGTGTCCCGCCATATAATAGGTGACATAAGGAAGATTCGTAGTTCCCACGTTACGGGAATGGTTACTACCATTGGTGTCCCGCCATATAATAGGTGACAACAAGAAAAGGTGTGGAGGACAAGTCGTCTACTAACAAGACATCTGTCATTGGATATTGGTAACCGAGGATACTAACTAGCAAGTGTAATTTAATCGGCATCATGAGGCCTAATTCATCTTTATACGTGTGAGTAACAACTAAACGGGCCTCAGAGGCCAAACGGAAAACACCTTTCGTGTCTAACGACTTCCACGTTGTGCTGTGGTTGTTCATTGATTGTATTACACTGTGTGATGATTACTCGTGGATTGTAGTGGACTTGATGATTGAATATTTGATGTTTACGCATGTTTCCCTTACAAAATTTTTATAACTGTAAACCGGACAAAGCATGGAATGAATCTAATATTAAGATGGCTAATAAACGACTTAAGTGACCGATAGGGTCCACCTAGCATACTCAGCGTTTATCGCTGAGCCTCCACGGCATGCTGTGATGTGGATGATCGAGCAAGGAAGCCTGAGAGCGGGACTTCTGGGTAGACGACGACGACCTTATGTTTATTGCATTTTTAGTATCAGCTGTATTAAGTATGTTGTAAATTTGGGAAGTGTTTTAGATGCTCACTAGTTATGTATATTGAGTTGTAATTAGATTAGTAGACATCTCGTTCATCACTGCGGTTTAGTATTACTGTTGTTGTTATTATTTAGCTTCTGCTTCATTACTCGCCCATGTGACACCCGAGTGAAGATTATTATCGTGTAGACTTCCGCGGTGAGATGTCTTTAATTACGCTACGAGAGGGATTATTACAAGTTAACGAGTAGGGGTGTTACAAGATCGCTATAAAGAAATGGTTGAAGGAGTGAGTCTTTAAAATTTTCATGCATTTTCATTTGTTTTAAGCGTGCTCTGGATTATTGGCATCTAATAAATGGCTGTAAACACCACAAATTCTCACCCCATAAAGCAAATTCCGAAATAAGAAATGAGATAAGATGGGTCACCGCCTTTCTTTTTCAAAACGTATTAACGTGCATGCCAAAACTAAAACATGGTTTTATGGCAAAATTCTTAAATCATTTTTCAAAGCATTTCATAAAAACACATTTTTTTTCAAAAATGAATTTCCAACGACAATACGGTTTTAAACCCGTCCTCTTTGTTTTATTCACTTATCTTATTATTGCTTATTTGTTTATTTATACAGTTATCCTTTTATTTTCATTTTGTTACATATTTATCTTATCATATTTATTGCTACTTTTGTTTTTTCTAGCATTTACTTTTTATTTTATCATTCGCATTTTCATTGTTATTTATATCATTTTATACACTTATCACTATTATTATTCATATTAGTATACTTCATTTTGTCTATTTGATTAAACTTCACCTTATTTCATTTTATTTTTATTACTTGTTTATTCCATCCTATTTCCCATCACTCGTAAATATCTAATTTAATTTCCATTTTAATGCATTTGCTTGTATTTTGTCATCGTACATTAGTACTATTTCATAATTTCATGTACTAAGTATTTTTTTAGTGTTTCACTTATTTGATACTAAATGATATTTTTGTTCTTTTTACCTATATTCCATTATTGCATTTGCTAGTGTTGCTCTTCCTTATATAACTAACATCAAAACCCTGAAAAAGAGAACACACAGCCGTCTCTTATCGTCGATCCCAAAAAACAAAAAAAAAATCTCACAGACAAAACTGTGTTCCCTTGCAACAAAAGAAGAAGACAACCTACACACAACTGCTTTACCCCTCCATCGAATCTCTTCAACCTTTTGTGAACAATGAATATATAGCTCCCCTTCTTCCATTTTCTTCAACATCTGTAACTTTGTAACCAAACTGGTAAAAGGAGCTTACAGCTTTTGAGCCTTGCTTCCTTCTCTTCCTCGTGCTGATTTTCCTGCAACAAACTAGCGACATACATTGCTCCTCTGTCATCCTTCACATGGCTAGCAGCTATTCACGATGGAATTCTACAATCAACTGCCGATAAGGAACAGACCTGCTCTACTTATTCTTCTTCATGCCGTCACTCACGGTAATTTGCAACCAAGCTGCCAACAAGGAGCATACAACTCGGTGCCAATTTCCTTCTCTCATTCACGGAAACATACCTGGGTATACAGCTCTGCATCTTCTCCATTCTCTTCAAGTTGCTGCGTACAAGGACTACAGATGCTCCAGCCTCCAGCCTTTGTCATTCTCTTCAAATCTCGCTGGAAAAACAAGGAGCGAATGTGATCTTCCTCCCTTCAAACCCAGCTGGCGAAACAAGGAACAAACACGCTCCGGCCTCAATCATTCTCGTCACTCATGGAATCTCGCTGGACCTCTTTTCCGGTATTTATTCCTAACCCAGTTTAACTTCTAGTTTCCTAACTTTTTGGCGTGTCCTGGTGATTCATATGGGGCATATGTTGTGCTTGCGTGATTACTGTTTTCAGTATCCAAACCGAGACTATTCAGTTGTAAAGTTAAATGATTTTATATACCTCCACTGTTCTTTATTTCTTGCAGTCGCGCCTAACAGCGTTATCTCAGCTTTTGTGAGATGAATTTTTCTATGCTGTGGAATAACCGGTGAAAAGAACCATAAGCTTAATCTGTAATATTTGGTTTATTCATTCATCTATGATGTTTAATAACCGTCCAAGATAAATTTTGGCTTCTTTTGCTTTTACTCTATGTAATATATGACTTGCTTGTATTTTACGCTTAGTTCAATACCAAAAACAAAGAAGAGTTTAGAATTTGACTACTGACTTTAGATTTAGACGTAGCTAAGTTTGGCCCTAAAAAAGAAAAGAGCAACAAAAAAAAAGAAATCAGTTTATTAAGTTAATAGCTTAGAATTTCTTTTCCTTTTACTTTTTTTCCTTTGTATTCTTTAAGTGACATCCCAATTTTATAATTTAGGATCTTTTTCTTACCAGCATAAAAAAACAAGCAAAAAAAGGGATTAGTTAATATATTTGTTTGTTGTCTCCTTCCAATAATAGTAACTCTTTAGCAATGAAGATTTAAGATTAATTGCTTTTAGGCTTTACTAAGTTTGTACATTGCTATTCTCATTTGAATAATCACTGTTGAAAACTACTATTATGCATTTCAATTCGCTAGCTTATTTTGAATTGTGTCCATCTACGAACTCGTTTAGATTTTGTTAGTTTGTGATCGAGTTTAATCTTGCATTGTATGAATTGTTATTCTAGTTTCTTAACTTATCCATTCATATTTCCTTATAATTTATTGAGATGGACCCGTTTGGGTTTCTGTAAACCCTAAACTCAAATTCAATTTCAAACTCGGGTCCTACTCATTGCTAGTCAAACCGGGCAGCAACAGGTGACCTTAGAAAGCCTATTAGGTTGCCCCATTTAGTGGATATTTGTCCCACTTTAGAAGAGCTTTAGGTCAAGGTATCCTCCATGAATGACGGGTCCTAGACACGGCCATGAGAGCAATACCTATAATCTCTAAAAAATTCCAAACCATTATACTTCGAAATCAATCTCTCTCATACTCTCTCACCAAACACCCTTCAAATCAATCTCTCTCACACTCTCACCAAACACCCTTCAAATCAATCTCTCTCGCACTCTCTCACCAAACACCCTTCAAATCAGTCTCTCTCACACTCTCTCACCAAACACACTTCAAAATCAATCTCTTTCACACTCTCTCACCAAACACACTTCAAAATCAATCTCTTTCACACTCTCTCACCAAAAACACTTCAAAATCAATCTCTTTCTCACTCTCTCACCAAACACACTTCAAAATTAATCTCTTTCACACTCTCTCATCAAATTCTACTTCAAAATCAATCTCTCTCATCAAACACACTTGAAAATCAATCCCTCTCATACTCACTCATCATGCACTCTTCAAAATCAATCCTCTCATACTCTGAAACCAGATATTCTTCATGAATTCTTCTAAATCAAAGCTTTTCACACGTCAACATTAAATACTCTTCATACACTCATTAGACACACTTCAACCTCACAAAGCATTTGAAATGCTTCCAAAAGTTCCAAGATCAAACTTCAAACTCCTTCCAAAGTTCAATATTCTCATAGATTCAAATCATCTTCCAACTTCAATTTCAAAGGCCAAATCAAGCCCAATTCTAAGCCCCAAATCTAGCTCATTCATAAGGCCGAGCCCGGCCCAATTTCAAAGGCCCAGCTCGGCCCAATTTCAAGGGCCCAATCCGGCCCACATTTCAAGGCCCAGATACCCGGCCCACATTTCAAGGCCCAAACCTGGTCCATCTCTAAGGCCCAAATCCGGCTCATTGCCTCAATTCGATCCCGATTTAGTTTTAAATCCAATTCAATTTCAATTCTGAATCAAATTCAAATTCAATTTCAATCCAATTCAATCAAATTCAATCCAATCTAAAATCAATTCAATTTCAATCCAATTCAATTCAAAATTCTTTTCATTCCCAATTTAATTCAATTTCATTTCAATCCCAAATAATTCCGAACATCATAAATCCCAAATTCCTTCAAATTTCAAACTCCTTGAAACTCCAAACTCCCTAGAACTCAAGCATCTTGAATCTCTAAACGTCTCAGCAGCTCAACAGACTCGAACGTCTCAGCAGCTCAACAGACTCGACCGTCTCAACAGCTCAGTAGACTCGAACGTCTCAACAGACTCGACCGTCTCAACAGCTCAGCAGACTCAAACGTCTCAACAGCTCAACAGACTCGACCGTCTCAACAGCTCAGCAGACTCGAACGTCTCAACAGCTCAACAGACTCGACCGTCTCAACAGCTCAGGAGACTCTAGGCCTATCAAACGGGTTATCCATTCGGGTTTCGGGTCAAATTTTTTGAGTTATTATCCATTCGGGTCAATAAATTTTTAGGTCATTTCGGGTTTGAGTCATTTAAGTTCGGGTCAAATCGGGTTCGGGTTATAATAATTTAATAAATTCGGGTTTCGGTTATTTTGGGTTAAGTAATAATATTTTGTACCAGTATTTAAAAATAACTTATTATAGTTTTTTTTTACAATAGGATAGACTTGCCACATTCATTATTATTTATATTTTTTTCTGCACTTTAAACAGACTTACGTACGGTTTGAGATATTTTATTACAACAAATAAAAACGGCACCGACCTAATAAGCCAAATAATTAACTTTAAATCTCTCTCTCTCAGAGATATTTTTAATTCTAACTTCGTAAAAAACCAGAAAACCCACTTCTGAAGAGTGGCGAATGGCGAATCGATGCATCCGTCTTCCTCCTCGCTGTCCTCGGTCAGTGATACTTTCTGGCTATTATTAGTACACAATCGATTTGCAGTAAAAAATAAAGCAAGTTTCCTCTAATTGAGGAAGCCCTTCCTCTTCATCTAATTCTTTTCTTCTGAATCAACGCTTGCAAGTATTAATTGAAACTTGACGATTTCAATTTTTCTTCTTTTTCAGCTGGGTAAGGATTTCTACTTGAAGGAACAATAGGACTTGTTTCTACAATCAAATTGTGCTGCTTCTTAAGTGGTTCTTTCACCTACAGTATGTATATAATGTTGCTACTTTTTATGTCTAATATATTAAGTCGTCTTCTATTTATGTCCTTTTTATTTGTCTGTTTCATTGTTGCTTCACCAACGGTAGTTGAACGGCTCTAATTTGTTAAGTTTTTCCATATGATCTAAAACCCTAGCTTTGGTAATTTGGTCACAGGCTGGTCGAGTTGTTTTCAGTAAATTTAGCAACCTTGATAGCTGTTTGAGTTGTTGTGTTTTTTATGTTCATTAACTGAGAATCTAAACTTCCTTTATGCTTCACCGGTGGTGCTTTGGTTTTTCTCCTATTTGGTTGCTATCAAGCACTATGCATGTGTTTGTGTATGTACGGTCGAGTTGGGTTACTTTTAGATTGGAATTTTAAGAGGAGCATATATAAGTTCGATGAGCAAGATCAACGGGGATAAATTATAGAAGCTCAGGTTATTATAATTCAGTGCAGTTAAGGTGTTTGTTAAAATGTCTCAATGACAGAGTAAGCTACTTCAAGAGATTTGATCATTTATATGAGTGGGGAGATCATTTTTGCTCCGTTAGATTAGATATGTCGTAGTATATTGTGGGTTTGTAAAACTATGATGAGCCTAAATCAGTTAAGTATATAATCGGTGGATATTTGAGATGTTTTTTTCTTGACTGACGATGGAATCTGGGTACTTGTATATTTTACCCATAAAACAAAATACTCCTTCTTCCATAAATCATATGTTGAAGTTATTATGTGTCGTGCTGTATTTTAGTATTCAATTGGAGGGCATCAATTTAACAACTGAAATGACAATAAGTAGAACAGAAGGAGGGAAGACCTCATGTGGTTTTGTCATTTGTGAGGGTTGGTGTGCTTTGTTGCTCATGATTTTGAAATGAATTTAAATTTACAAAGGTAGACAATTATTTGCTATATTATATTAAAATGGAATGGCGAGCTTTGCTTTTGCTGATTAAATATTATTGCTGATCAAACTTTTCATGTACAGCAGCGTTGGTGTCGCTGATTTCACTCTTTGACAGATAAGGAATATAGGATGTACATATGGAAACCAAGTTTATGTTAATATGAAGCTTTTACTTTTGGCACCAGCAGCATATACATACACCTATTACATTCTTTTTATCACCATCCATCATATCCCATTTTGACTTCTTCTCGCTATGCCGTGAAATTGCTAATCAATTGCTGCTATGCTGCTGTAGCAGATGACCGCAAACTACATTGAATTAACATACTCCAATGTTTGCAGCAACAACAACTTGTGTTCTTCCACTAGAAACAAATTCCACTTTAGGATTCCTTTTCCTTTCTTGTTGTTCCTATATCCTCTCCATTTTTTCAGGTGTATTGGTGAGGTAACTAATATTTCTTATTTTTGATTTATCAAATTGGTATCTGTTTTTCTTGTTCTCAAAATATAGAAACACAATTACATATGGAGGAGGATGCTTCACTGATCTCGTTGATACCAATAACTACGCCTCAAAATGTAACTGATGAAATAAATCATGAGGAGGTTGAGGACTCTGAGGCCATTTGTACAAGTGCAGATTCTAAGAAAAGAAAGACGTACTCTTTAGTGTGGGCTGATTTTCACTCGTTAAAGTTAATGAAGAGGACAAAGCTATTTGTAAGTATTGTTTTAAATGTCTTAATGCTAAAAGCGTTGGTGGAACTTCAAATTTGAAACGGCATATTAGTGCTTGCTCTGTGAAAAAATCAAAGGATGGTCATCTACAACTTCTTGGATGTGGAATGGAGTTTGATGATAATGCTTACCGTGAGCTTCTGGCTAAGGCCACCATTCTTCATGGTTATCCTTTTTCATGGGTTGAACATAAAGGAGTTAGAGAAATTCATAGCTTTCTGAATGCTTCATGCAAACATATTTCAAGAAATACTCATACGGTTGATTGTGTGAAGATGCATGCTAGTCTGAAGCAACAATTGAAGAATGAATTGAAAAACTCTTGTGCTAGGATTTGTTTTACTAGTGATGCATGGACTTTTTGCGTATCAGATGGGTATCTTTCTCTCACAGCTCATTATGTTGATAAGAATTGGAAATTAAAGAGTATAATTTTGAATTTTCATCACCTTCACCCTCCTCATACTAGTGATAACATATCTGAAGAGATTGTTGTTATCTTGAAGGAGTGGGGTATTCTAGATAAAGTATTTACAATGACTTTGGACAATGCTTCAACTATGGATAAGGTGGTTAGAAATCTGAAAGATGAACTCTTGGATCAAAATATGTTGTTTGCTAATGGGGAATACTTGCATGTAAGATGTGCTGCCCATATCCTGAATTTGATAGTTGGTGATGGTTTGAAACACATTGAAGGATCTGTGTTCAAAGTAAGAGAAAGTGTCAAATATATTAAGAGTTATGAGGCAAGAAAGGTTAAGTTTATGCAGTGTGCTCAAATGGTGAACATTGACACCAAAAAGGGTTTATGGTCTGATGTATCTACAAGGTGAAATTCTACTTTTCTTATGCTTGATCTTGCTTTGTATTACCGATCAGCTTTCGACAGATTGAGAAGAGAGGACAAGAAAGGTTATGTAACATCCCTCTTCACAATCACGCAACAATCTCTCACGTAGCAATAAATAAAACGTATCGCAGCGGAAAATAAATAACAATAACAATACTCACTCGGGTGTCACCGGCCATTACTCGCCCATGCGAGCAATGAAGCCAAACTACATCCAACTTCCAACGTAAACAAACTGTTAACCGCCGTGATAACGAGAAAACTCCTATACATCATACTAAGTCCATAAACCATAAACAGCGACAAGTGAGCGTCTACCCAATCTCAAATATACACAATCTTACCATAATACAATTCACCATCTTCATTGTCATATACACAAACTCCACGTGCAATAATAATTAAGGTAAAACTCCAATTACCCTGTTCCCGCTCTTCGGCTTCGACAATAATCAACAACCTGTAAGGGTGCAGTATCAGCGATAGACGCTGAGTATGCCGGGCCTGGACCCTAATGGTCACTTAGTCATTTTAGCCATCTTATTATTAGATTGCTTTCATGCTTTACCATTTTACAGTTATAATCAGTACTGTAATATAAATGTATAATATACATAATCATCCATCCAAATATTCATAAACATTTAATCATCCATCCAATCCAAGTATTCATTTAATACCACAAACAACATTTGTATATCGAACGTATCGAGTAATAACAATATAATGTACAATGTACATTCGCCGTAGCGTATACCATCCTTTATTAATTTCAATTTAATTTGGCCTTCAAGGCCCCATCCTTATGTACAATGTACAATCGCCGTAGCGTACAGTTTCCATATTTAATTTACCTTAGCCTTGTAGGCTCCATCCAACCATGTTTAATTAATATCAGTAGGGCGTCATGTTAGGACAACCCGATATCCTCACCATGGACAGTAGTCCTCCCGTACACACAAAGGTGCTCATTTCGCCAGAGGTCCGGAGGCCCCTGACTCTCTTATGTCTCGTAAGACGTCCATATAAAGGCCGTAGCCACCTGACCCACGATCCAGTTTGGGCTCGTTGGGTATAACCTGGAGCGGAATCCAATTAAAACCCCTCAGTGATCACAAATGCGCAACCAAGTAGTTCGTAAACTACCGGGATTCCTCACCTCAACTCATACCATCTCTCTCTCATAATGTTTAAGATCTGCTCTTAGTCTTATGGAGAATAATTATTAGTTAGCTGCCCAATGGGTCTCACGCATACCTAGAAGTAATCTAGGTTATATTCATGTTCGAGATCCATGCTCTAGAGACCGACAATGTCGTGACTCATCCCTAAGTTTTACTTAGGTTACCATATACTTAATATTAATACTATGGTATTATATCAAGTAACCGTCATGTTATCACAATAACGTATATGTATTTATATAAGTCGATCTATAGTCGACGTAGTGTTAGTCCCGTAGGACGCTCGTGCATAAATAAATAATGCAGTAACACTTAATCACATACATGTATCCACACACATAACACACAAGTTATATCAACCAAATCCGAGCCCAAGGAGCTTCCTTAGGACAACTCGGATCAAACCCCTTTACATACCGTTCACCAAGACCTAGGATGCGCAGTGTAGTCCACTAGCTCACCAAGCGTCCTTGTCTGAAGTATGATCTAAACGGTATCAAAACTATAAGTTAGTCTCCATGACTAACTATATCCGGTATTTCCGAATAACAAGTAACCCCGACAGTATATCCCTGTTTTCTACAGTTATTTGTTACGGGTTTATCTAAACCGGTCGGCTTTGTTACTTTAAAACTCGTATGTCAAAATATCTCAACTGTTAAGTCTAATTCACTATTTTTCTTTAATCTTATCCACCATTTATATAGGCACATAACCTATAGTTGCATGTATGCATGCATTATTATATTATATTGTATTATTTCCCACCATCCATTATAATACATTGTATTATATTAACCATTATCTTTAGCAAATAATATTTGCATCCAAAACTCATAACTTATAGTTTATAATCTATTTCCATGTAATAACCACCACCATTATATTATATGGTTTCCAACCACAATAGATACCCATCCTTATATACATTATTCTTGTGTATGTATATATTTACCACGTAGGTAAATTTCGTGAGTTTAATAAACTCTTACATTATATGTTACATTTTATCATCTTCTTTTAGATGATTATTCCCATTAGTTGTAATATTGTACAACTTATATTAAGATTGTTATCCTAATATAATGTAACATTTTATGTTGTAATAATTACAACTCCTAAGGTTTATTCCATAAATACCTTAGTTTATAAATCTCATTTATTTATAGTTTGCCACATTATTTAATGTGAATATCCTTACTTATATTAATTCCATTAACAACACCTTAATACCATATAATTGTTATAACATTTATAACATAGTAGACCATAGTCTAAAATTCATTTTCCAACTCTTATTAATTCGGTACAGCCCTTGAATTTATTTAAATTCTATTTTGACCACATAACATTATGTAATGTTATACCATATACTAATATCATTTGATATGATATTTTTATTTCCTTTAACTTATAACCTATAGTTTCTATGCAAAACTATTTATTATTGCCGCATGGGCACCATATAAAAACCATATTCTTTTCCATAAACCTTAGTTTCCTTTATTTACAAAATCTCCCCATTACTTATACCATGTTATATATACCATTTAATATAACATTTTAACCTTAGTATAAATATAACCTATGGTTAAATATCCATTTAAATTTCCGAACAGACCCTATGTCTATTCTAAATTATTTTTCAACCCACCAACTTTCTATAATTGCCATTTGGCCCAATTTATAACATATAGTTTAATAATTCATTAAAACTATATATTATACACATATCTTAATAAATACTCTTATATAATTCTAAAAATCTCCAAACTTCACCAAAGGGTTATAAATATCCTTATTAACCCATATATTTTCGGTATTTGTTATACCACCCCATCTTTTATTCCAAAGTGTCAATAATGGACATAATAACTATTATATTATATATTATATAGTTTATTTTAATTCCAAAAACAACCCAATAAATTCCTAATAGCCCATGGGTGTTTATAATACCATTATACACCTTCATTTTCGGTAATAACATATTCACCATATATGTTATAAAATTGTTACAATTAAATACTAATCTTATTATAAAACCTTTAAATAAGCTATTTAACTTATCTAATTTGGTCAAAACCTACCATATGGTCAGGTTGACCTCCTTAATATTTCCTTGACCATTGATTTCCTTATATTACGGTTTTAACCCTAAGTTTCCAAAATTCACCATTTAACCCCAAAACTTTATAAAATCTTAAAAACTTTATTTTAAATCCTTTTACCTCTAATTTTCGGCCTTATTTTTATAAAGCCCCCAAATTTAATTTAATTACACTTTAACCCCTTATTCATTTCGGTATATATAAATATCACCTAGAACCTACTTTAACTAAATATAAATAAATAAAATGGCCTAAAGTACATGGCCTTATTACAAACATTTGCTCACAAAATAAATTACACATAAATGTCCCAAAAATGCTTATAAATCTCGGCCTCACCACATATTTTTCATTTATTACCAAACTTCCACATAATGTCTTAAATTGGACAATTATGCTTGTTTAATTAGTTATAAAATTTATTAAACCATTCCTTAATCACCTAAGGTCAAAATAAGACCTTAATATACTCCTTCACTCACGGCATAATATTATAAATATGTATAAACACATATTAATATACCAAGTGTAGATTTAAGTGATTTATACCTGATTTAGCAAGGTTAAGACCTGCTTGGTCTCGCCACCTTAAGGAGAATTTCTCCTCAGCTTGATTTACTTGTCTTCATGTAGAAAACAAGACATGATTAAACTCCAAACATGAGCTAACCATGAGAAGTAATTTAAGTCTGAAAATCATGGATTTTTACCTTAGATCTTCAAGTTTGTTGGAGATCTACCTCGGCCCTATTTTTCCCAGAAAGAAGAGTATCAAAACACTCCTAAAAACAAGGTACAAAACCATGGGTAGCTAGCTTGGAAGATGGCTAAGATTTACCTTGTTTAAGATGCCAAAATGGTGTTTTGTGCATGGATCTAGCTACTCCTTGTAGATCTTGTATACCAACTGAATCCACATGAAAAGAGAAGAAAATAAGCTAGGGAAACAAGGTTTACAACCGAAATTTACAAGGAAGAAGAGATATGTGCTTAAAGCATATTTTTACCTTAAATGGTCAAGACTTGAACTTACTCCTTAGATCTTGTTACAGCCGAAAATAATCCTTCCTTTAACCTCCAAAACACTCTACATAAATGTATAGAAATGGTTGGAGTCTAGATCAATGGAAAAAGGAAAGAAAATGAAAATGGACATTTTTATGCCTTAGAAGCTTACCTAGAGCAAGAGCTCTCACCAATTGAACTTGGCTGCTTACCTACGGTCAAGGAGGAGCAAAGAGAGCATTTGGATAATGACTCTCGGCTGGAATGGAGTAAGTGAAGAAGGTAAGCTAGTTTTGTCCTTAAAGTCATTTTTTTGCTTATTTATGTTCTTAATGACTTGATGACTCATCAAGGACTGATTTGTGTTGAATATTCAATGGAGACAAAGGCCATAGGCAGCCGGCCATGAATGGAGAAAGGTGGTGGTGATTGATTCCTAATTGATTCAATAATGGAGTATAATGTGACTTTAATTAATTAGTCAAAGGTGAGTCACCATGCTTTGTCTTGTCTGCTTGGAACCACCGTATAACAAGGAGAAGGGAGCTCTTCAATCGGCAGCCTTCACATGGGTAAGGTAAGCAAGTGGTAGACAACTTTATGTTTAATATGTAAAGTATACTTTTTCTTTTTTATGTAAAAGTAATGAGGTATATTTAATTATCACATGGGATTGGTCACATGCTTCTTAGGAGCCTTAATGAACCGATTTATGAGGTCCAATTCATGGTCAATGGTCAACATTGACCAATTTAGTCAATGTGACTCAAACGGGCCCCTTTTAGGGTTTTATTAATATTTTAATATTTAAATTTGTAAAAATTTGTAAATTTCTGGAATTAATTCCTAATATGATATATAATGATATATTATCATATTTAAGGATAATTATGACCTTTAAGCCCATTAAAAACCAATTTAGAAGGCAATTACACAAAAATGTGCTTTAAGGAGTTTTAGTGCACCTTTTGTGTCTCAAGGAGTTTCTGAGCTTGGTTTTCTTTGAGAATGGTTTTGTTGTGTTCCTTACATGATATTTGATCATGGTAAACAATTTTATATCATTTAGAGGTCATTAGACCTTTAAGGTATTCTTAGAGCACATTTTTGCTCTACTTGACCTTGAAGCATGTAAATGCTTGTTCTTTGTGTTGGAGTGTTGTCCAACAACTGTAATATGTTTATTAATGTGTTAATATTCTTAGGACAAATTTTTAGGTCCTAAGTAGTTCATTTGGGTATTTATTTACCCTAAACAGTCAAGGGTGCAACATCTTGTTTTTGTGTTGACCACTGTTGTTCTCAGTTGACTTTTAGGCATGTTTAGGCCTTAATCAACGTGATTAGATATTTAATCCATTTTTTATTAGTTTGGGGTATTTCAATCTACCCCCCTTAAAAAGACTTCGTCCCGAAGTCGCTTAATCATATAGGTAAGTTATAAATGTATAACTACCCATTATCCCATAATGTATATCTATGTGATATATCATTTACACACATCGTATTGCGCTTATACAGCACATAGCCTCACTTTGTGGCGTTATTTTCATCATATGGGATATAGGTGATCCATCAGCACCATCATTTCCTATCAGTTCTACAACCCCTGACAACCTCCCCGAGGTGTCCATAACATACCATCGTTCCAAATTCCATATCTAATGATTCATTTCGTATCTAGGCGATACCATATGTAATCATTCTATAAAGCAATATGAATACATATATCACAAGTACCATAAGAAAAGTGTTACACACATGGGTGTAAACACAACATTCATACAGGTATCTCATAAGATACATACATACAAGTGTACATCACACACAACAAACCAAACAACGCACGCCCCGCGTACCAACCATAACCAACAAAACCAATTCACTATATGCCATGCTACGAAACAATTCATTGTATGCCATGCATACGAAACAATTCACTGTATGCCATGCATACAAACAAACAAACCTCGTATGCCCCGCAACCCACCAATTCTTTGTATGCAATGCATACGAAACAAACAAAACTTAGTGCACACATGTGCACAACCAAGAGGCTCTACCCCCTTAAAAAGGGTTACGCCCCCGTACCCCACAAGTATACAACACCCGCTCAACAAGGAGCGCTGGATACTTGGCTCTCAAAGAGTTCACCAACTCGTGGATTATCCTCATATCAGAGAGCGGGTATGACTCTAGCCCTTCTGGGCTCCACAATACATGAAGGGTGAGGCACTGAACTATTTGTGCTCTCTCCCAAGTTCGTTCTATGGGCCCACTCGCTCCGTATGAGGTGCAGACCCATGAACATAGGCTCAATTAGCCTTTTCCATTGCTGTGTATCCCTTATTAGGATCACTAGCATACATGCATGTGTCTTCTCTCACTGCTATTCGCTTGAGGTGTAAATATGACATCGGCTATTGTTAGTACTTAGTGCTCTTTGCACTTGTCTTTATAATATTAAGACGTACCAGCCTATATGTCTACGGAGATAATGATTGTCATCCGTGTCTCCTGGTGGTTTTGTTCCGGAGTAACACACTGTTGTAGTTCTTTTTTTTTTTACCCACTCGTGTTGATATCCATTACATCTCCCCGTATTCCCACTAGATTAATAACTGCACAAGTGCAATACCAAAACACTCAGTCCTACAGAGTGCAGAGGCGTAAACTCTCAGCAGCTAATATCTCATGAGTCCAACGGATAAGATGATCGAATTATCCTATGAGTGGTACATTCCAAATCCACTATTCTGTGCTTAAGGTATCTGTCTACTATATAGCTTTGTCTTTTATCCTTGCGTAGTCACGCTTTTGTCCATATCATCTGGTAGATTTCCTCTGGATTGCAAGAATTTCTTGATCCTTATGAGGGTTCTACATATTATTTATCCATAATGGGTTGTTCCTGTTTCTTTCCTTCTCTTTCAAGTCCTTGAACGTTTCCCCTGTCTTCACTGTATACTGTCTACTGCTCTCTGATGAAGGTTCTTGATTTCTCTAGCCCGTTGGTTTAACTGTGGCTCTTCTCGTCCATCTTCGAGGTAATCTGTCTTACTGTCCGTAGTACGGAGTTGACTACTTCTCGTGTTCCTAACACTACTTGTCTACTTGCATGGGGTACCGTACTGATACATTACTACTTACCCGACTAACTCATAAATAAGTCTGTCAGCCCACATGCTCCTATCGGAGTGCGGTCGTCCCATGTCTCATTTAGTAACTGGTAATGTCTGTCACACGGCTATTGTGAAGTATTCTGTTGTCAATCTCCTTTGATGGATATCTTTTTTTTCTTCTTTTTCTCTTTTTTTTTGTTCATTAGTTCATGTTATCGGTTTATCTTGTAATAAGTGCTATTGCCCTGGTGGCATCAGTGGTAATTCGTGCCATTAACCATAAGCCATAACGCCGGCTTGTAAGTAAATTTTGTGCTATATTTAGCAAACTTGGTTCTCGTAATTCGATCTCATTGAGTACAACATATTCCTTTTCTCCCTGTTTATCCTGATCATCTCTCATCCATAGTTCATATTCGTTCCCTCATTCGTTTAATTGGACGTATTGCAGATTGCACAATAGTTTGAGCAACTTGGCTGAAATCCCCGAACTTAAATATGGTGATTAATATATTTTAATATAGTATTTAAGGGCCTAATAGTGCCTAAGTAATTTTGGTAGGGAAAATAAATCCAAAAGAAATAAAGAACGCTTTAAAAAGCAAAAACACTTAGTAAGCGTTAAATAACCACAGGAGGTATGAGACCTCGGTTAGTGTATTATGTGGATTCATAGGGCTTAATAAGACCAAAATAATAGATGGGAACAACTCCCAAAGAAAACGGATCCAAATAATGTATTAAAACGCTAATAGAACTTTAGCGCACGTTTTTCGAGAAAACCCGAAAACGTGATTTTAAGTGGTCAAATGAACCTGTAAAAATTATAAATCATTAAATACAATATTAAGCATTAATGGAAGCTTAATAGCCAATAAAAATAAAGAAACGAGAAAATTCCGGAAAACGGGCCCGGTTAGTGAATAGTGCTAAATCGGGTAAATTAACGAGCATTTTCTGTAAAAGACGAAAAATGCTCCCAGCTCATGTATATTAGTGGGCCGTTTTTTAGAGAGTAACTAGCTCTCTCACTAGGGATGTCAATCTTGACCCAACCCGAAATCCGACCCGAAACCGACCCGTAAAAAGCCGGGTTCGGGTTGAGATTTTTGACCCGAAATGATTTTCGGGTCGGGTTCGGGTTGGGTCATTGTAACCCGCTTCGGGTTCGGGTTGAACCCGCTAACCCGTAACCGAAAAAAATTAATTTAAAATAGAAAATATGTTATATTTAATGACTTAATTAGTATTTAATGATTAATTTATGACTAAAATAAACATTTAATCGATAACATATGATTATATGTTGTACATAATAATTAATTAATATTATAGTATTATATTTTTTTATTAAATAATCCAAAATTTAAAAAATAAAATAAATTTTTGAAAAAACGGGTCGGGTTCGGGTCAACCCGCTTCGGGTTCGGGTCAACCCCGCTTCGGGTTCGGGTCAACCCGCTTCGGGTTCGGGTTAAAGAAGTACAACCCGCTCCGGTTCGGGTCGGGTTCGGGTTGACCAAAACTATTTTCGGGTCGGGTTCGGTTGAGCTCAACCCGACCCGAAACCTGATTTTGACACCCCTATCTCTCACACACTTAAACTAGCTAGAATAAAAGAGAAAAAAATAAAGTAAAAAGCAAATAGTAAAAAGTAAGGTAAAAGCATTTTACCTTTCTCTCTCCCCTCATTTCTTTTCCCCACGTACTGCTTCCTCCTCTCTCTGCGATTCCTCCTCCTTCCTCCTTGCGATTTTTCAGCTCATCCATGGCAGCTCACAACTCCAAGCTTGCCCAAGCCCCATTACAACTCCAAATCAAAATAAATTACATATTTGAACTCCCCTCTTCAAGCTCTACATTTCTATCTTTTCAAAATCCGAAAATGAGCAACTTCATCTCCATGGGTTTTGAGCATTTGGAGAATAAATGACACCATTTCGAAGCATGGAGTCTCCTCTTCCTCCTAAGGTAAAAAGTTTCAAGAAAAATCAATTTTTCTTCACTCTTCATTCTTGACCGATTTTGCCTCTTAGTAACGCCTTGTTTTTCCTCATGAATTGAGCTTGATTTCAACTCCCCAATGGTGGAAGAACTCCCCCTTGTATTCAAGGCTTGAAACCCCTCTTAAAAGCTCCAAGGTAAAACCCTAACTAATGGAATTTAAGCCCTTTCGTTGAACTAGAGTTATCCAATGGGTTAAGGAGTTTAATTGTATCTATTTTGTGTCTTGAATGTTGGCTTGGGGTTTGGTAACCCCATTGCTCAACTTGACCGAGAATGAAGAAGAGGAGGTGGAGAACTTAAAAGAAGAATTGTGATCTCAAGGTAAGAAAAACCTATCTTAATGCACTATCTATATGTATTAGGATAATGGGATGGGTAAATGAATCAATGAACCCAAACATGTGAGAAAATTTGCTTGCTTGGTATTGGAGGAAGTTGTGAAATTGATTGCAAAGTAAGGGCCAAAGTGTCATGTATTTATGTTAATGCATTGTATTGGGCTTGGAGAATTGTGTATATGCTTTGGAGGAATTTTGTATGAACCTTATGTGTGCTGGTAGGACCCTTGTTGGGTGTGGCTAGCTTTAGGTTGAATTTGATGAGAGAATGTGTATTTGAGGATGTAAGGATTATAGGTGAACTATGACAAAATTTTGGTAGGAAATTGTGCATTAATGGATGCCTATGGTGATGGGAGAACCAAGAGTGTATTGGAGTAAGTAGAGATGTTTAGTAGTTATGGAATGGTAGTTGTAGTATGAGGAATAAGGAGGTAACCAATCTGTAGCAAAGAATATCGAAATGCATTGTAGAAACTAGGAAGAATTAGTGTGCAAGATTTGGTAAAAGAGAGTTGGACTTTGGTATAGGTAGTGTAGTTGATTGGAAGGATTGGAATGGTAAGATGAAGTTGGGACAAGATGCAAATGCAAAGAGTAAAGGAAATGCACAAGTGTGCTAACTGTAACAGAGAGGAAGAAAAATCTGTAGAAATGGAGAAAGTATTGGGTAAGGATTTGACTAATGTGTTGAGGAGTTTGGGACTGGATTAAGGCATGTTTTAGGATGCTTAATATGTAGAAAACATGTGGAAGATTAGGAAATGATTAGAGGTGAATTTGGGGTTGAAAACTGATGGAAAACGGTAAATTTTGACAGTTCCAGAGGTGGTCCGGGTTTGCAAATCGGTACGCAAACCCGGACCATAGCAAAAACTAGGCAGAAGGCCATCCCAGGGGGTGGTCCGGGTTTGTAAACCCGGACATATACCCGGACCATAGCAAAAATGTAACAGAATGTGAAATCCGTGGTTGGTCCGGGTTTGTAACCCCGACACAAACCCGGACCATCATAAAACTTTGCCAGAATGTGTTTTAAGGGTTCTATGATGGGGAAGTGAATGGTATTGTTTTAGAAGTTGTTAAGGCCTTGTTTGGTGATATTTAAAGGTCCTAAGAAGTGTAAACAAGTGTATAAGTGAGTGAGAAGTAAGAACATAATTTCACATAAGTAAAAACTAAGTATGCCGGGACACGGGGTAGTACGGGAGTAGTAATTATTGATGTACCGTATGAGCATAGCATTAATAACAATGTTTGAAACATTACCAGTGGAACAAGTGTGAACCAAGGTACAAGGGAACACATGGTAAAGCTAACTCCGTGAAAGATGATTTTCTCATGCCCCGTATGCTAACCGAGTTACGTTGATTTGTGTGCTTATGCCGGCTAATCAAGACTAAAGCATGAAAACGGTTTATTGCCTTTCGTTGTATGTCTTGTTGTATGTTGTATGAGCTAACCTTTCTTGATTGATTGTGTGGCCTCACTTAGTGCGTAGACCGACTCATATGAGTCTCCTTGTGTAGTGACTCGTAGTAAGAGTCATGTCGTGAACTAATGGAACCGTAACAACGCACTAAACTTATAAACAAATATTGTTAACGAAACCAAGGAACTCACTCTAATGTGAAAGAGCGCACGGGAGTAGTAACCTCTCGATAACGGGAGGAGAACCAAAATGAATAATCCACAAACAATAAGTAGTGGAAGTATATAAACAAACTCTATTGGAGGAATTAATGTTGGTGCAAGTCATGAACCATGAGAGTAGTAAAGTATGATGAGGGATCTCTAAACCCCTTAGACAAATTAGCGACCCACTATGAGAGGACCCGACTGATGTAAAGTAATGTCCCGAACATGAGAGTATTCGATACGTTGGGAAACCCTTAAACCTGAGAATACTAGACGGTAGTAATTCCCTAAGCTAGTGGAGGTTATCAAGAGAGATACTTCTATGCTAACCCATGAGATTGTAGGATACTCCATGAGAGGAGTGTTGGGAATTTGAGTAGTCCGGTAGAAATGGACAATTGTGTATTTGAGGAGCTAAGTGTATAGCCTTCGAATTGTAGGCCCGGTGGCGAGTCTTGCGTATGACTCCGCCCAGTGACCAAAGTAATGAGTATTGAGTATTGCGTAAGTATGAGTATGGAATGAGTACCGAGTATGAGTTAGTATGTATGAGTAAGTTACTAAGTATTGAGTATTGAGTATGTATGAGTAAGTACGGAACATTGAGCAGTGAGTATGCACAAGTATAGTAACGAGTATGGAGTAAGGAATGTGTGCGAGTAGGTAAAGAGCATTGAGTGATGAGTATGCAGGAGTAAGTGATGAGTAGCGAGTGAAGAGTAAGTACGAGTAGAGTAACGGGTATTGAAAACACAGTACGAACAGAGTAGTGAGTAAAGTAACGAAGGAGTAATGAGTAAGTAATTAACACGAATGGTGGACTTTCGAATTGTATTCCCTAATAAGTATGAAACCTTGTACATGTGTGTAAGTGTTGTGATTGTATTGCGTAGTAATAGTATGTATGTAAGAATGTAAATGAACTCCATGTATATCCGACCCAAGTAGTCGGCGTACCGCGGTTAGCACGCGGTATATGCGAATTTCATGCGCAGCGTAAGCTGACCCCCTCGGGGGACCGTTTTTAGTGTGGGCAGGTACCTGAAGCTGATCACCGTTCGAGAGAGTAGGACGGGGACTGCTACGTAAGCATGGGTAGTTGTATAGTAGGGATTGGCACTTGTATTTTAATGCGAATTTGGAAGCTTAAACTGCATCGGTAATTTAAGGATTGTAGTATACTCGGTTATAGTAATGTATTGGAGTTGTAATTGGATTATGTATGAGTATGCAATGAGAAGTATTGTATTGTGTAGAGTACTCGGTATGTTCATAATTCATCAGACCGATAGTATGTAGTATTGTAACTCGCCTTGTTAGTCACGTGGGTGACTAACGGCATTGTACACCCGCCGTTATGTATGTAGTATCCGCTGCGAAGGTAAGTATTGTACAGTAATGACGGTATTAGCGGTAGGTTGTTTACATTGGCCCTTCACTTCCCAACCATCCTCACTGACGGTGGTGCATCTACAAAGGGTATGCTTGTCCCTAAGGACTAAACATTCATCACTAGTAGTGATTAGCATTAAATGCGGGTATACACTGATGGTATTTGGCTAATAAGCCTGTCTGAAAATTCCAAATAATTTAAACTGGTGTGGTTTACAAACACAAGTGGCTGTATTATTCTCCAGTTGCTAGTTTAGACTAACGGTCTTCCCAAGGTTGCATAGGTTTCTAATCTTAGGGTTTGTATGAAAACGTTTGAAAAACATTTTTTGTTGGTATGCTTATAATAAAGACTAAAAAGTATAGTTGTTGCAGTTGTATTTGCAGTTGCTGTTACTGTTGCTGTTGTTGCACTTGCTGTAGCAAGTGCGCAAGGCAGATGGAAATTTCAGTGTTTTAATTGTCTAGGCGCTTGCAATAGCAAGTGCGCCATGCAGGTGGAAATTCTGGTTCAGTAATCATTGGCCTCACTGACTCTGCGTCGTCGAGTATGGCTACATGATAATGTAAGCTTTAACATCCTGTTCATATATATAATCATCCAAGGTTTCAAGGTTACTCGTATCGAGTTCACAAAACTAGTTCCCAAAAGTCATACACAAGGAGGCAAGTGGTCATGACACACTCCCACATACTTATAGCATAGCTCCTTCTAACATCCAAAGTAAGTACACATCATAGTAAGTAAAAGTCTTCCACCAGCGGTTTCATGGAGTTCAAGGTACTCATGCCCTATCTACTCCTTGCCTCTCTGGGCTCCAGCATCAGTAGATGTCTGGCCATCCTGACCGCCTCGTGGTACTCCAGATCCTCCAATTGAGGTCTTCTAAGTATTCTTTGGTGGCCTGTAGTTCGGCTCTCAGGGTTCATCCAGCACTCGAATTCCCTGTGGCCCTCTTCCTTGCAGCACCGACAGACAACTTTGCGGCCTTCGCCGTCGACCCCAGGATGGTCCTTCCCCACAACGCTTGCAATAGAAATGGCACTGGGGCTGTCCGGTGCCTAATGGTAGCATTTAGTTTAAGTTAGTATCTGATGATATAAAGGTTAAGGTCACAATTAAATTTAAGAGGTAGGTGTTCTCACCCTTAGGAGGTGCAGATCTCACAGGCTGAGCATCTATAGCTGGGCTGGTACAACCGAGGACGGGCTCTTCCCTTTCTTTCCCTGGTCACCCTGCTGCCCTTTCTTGGAAAGAATTTCCTATTAAGGTTTCGGGTCAGCATTCAAAGGTATTTAATATGATAAATATTTAGAATGGATAAGTCCTTACTTCCCCTTTTTCTGGCCTTCGCCTGAGAGATGCTCCTCCACCCTCAGACTCTCCCTTAGGGTTCTTTCTCTTCTTTGTCCCGAGAGTCTCTTCCCGAGTCTGGAGCATTAGCTCCGTCCTCGAGGCACTTCGTAACACTCCTGGAATCTCATTGGTAAGTTCTCACAAAGTTAATCGGTAATGTAGTAAGTAAAGATTTATGGCTTTCATGTTAATACTTGGATGGTAGTGTAGAGGGTAGCACCCATCGCCATCTGGATGCGAAACAATAGTCCTCCCCGGAACTTCTCGACCTTCACGGTCTCTGAGTAATCCACACCGGGATGAAGTCCAGTAGACCATGAATCGAGCGTAGTACTCATCCACGGTCAGACCTCCCTGAGACAATGTCTCGAACTCATGGCGCTTCTTCTGCTTAAGATGAGCTGGGTAGTACTTCCCTCTCAGCAACTCGACAAAGGCAGCCCACGAAAAGTCGGGCGTAGCCAGGTGATGGTCCTTGACCAACCTCCACCAAGTGCTGACTGCATCCTTCAGAAGGAAAGCAGCAATGACGACCTTCTTGTCGTCCGGTACCTGTAAAGCTTCATATGCTTTCTCATGTTCAAAAATGTAACGCTCCAAAGCTACGGGGTCTGGTTCCCCAGAATATGTAGGTGGTCGGGTCTCGCTAACTGACTTCAGCCAGTTCGTTTCCCTGGGCTGTGGCGGGTGGGCTGGTGCTCCTCCAATTTGAGTACCCAGCTGTGCAAGAACAGCAGCAATCGTCTCTGCCATTCCTGGATTCGCGGGGTCACCGCCTCCACCTCTACCAGTACCACGCCCTCTAGTTCCCCCATACATTTGTAGTACAATATGTCACATAAATATCGGTAATTTACTAGAGAGTCCGGAGGCCCCTGACTCTCTTATGTGTCTCGTAAGACGTCCATATAAGGCCGTAGCCACCTGACCCACGATCCAGTTTGGGCTCGTTGGGTATAACCTGGAGCGGAATCCAATTAGGAAACCCCTCAGTGATCATAAATGCGCAACCAAGTAGTTCGTAAACTACCGGGATTCCTCACCTCAACTCATACCATCTCTCTCTCATAATGTTTAAGATCTGCTCTTAGTCTTATGGAGAATAATTATTAGTTAGCTGCCCAATGGGTCCACGCATACCTAGAAGTAATCTAGGTTATATTCATGTTCGAGATCCATGCTCTAGAGACCAACAAATGTCGTGACTCATCCCTAAGTGTTTTACTTAGGTTACCATATACTTAATATTATACTATGGTATTATTCAGTAACCGTCATGTTATCACAATAACGTATATGTATGTTATATAAGTCGATCTATAGTCGACGTAGTGTTAGTCCCGTAGGACGCTCGTGCATAATAAATAATGCAGTAACACTTAATCACATACATGTATCCACACACATAACACACAAGTTATATCAACCAAATCCGAGCCCAAGGAGCTTCCTTAGGACAACTCGGATCAAACCCCTTTACATACCGTTCACCAAGACCTAGGATGCGCAGTATAGTCCCTAGCTCGCAAAGCGTCCTTGTCTGAAGTATGATCTAAACGGTATCAAAACTATAAGTCAGTCTCCATGAAACTATATCCGGTATTTCCGAATAACAAGTAACCCCGACAGTACATCCCCTGTTTTCTACAGTTATTTGTTACGGGTTTATCTAAACCGGTCGGCTTTGTTACTTTAAAACTCGTATGTCAAAATATCTCAACTGTTAGTCTAATTCACTATTTTTCTTTAATCTTATCCACCATTTATATAGGCACATAACCTATAGTTGCATGTATGCATGCATTATTATATTATATTGTATTATTTCCCACCACCATTTATAATACATTGTATTATATTAACCATTATCTTTAGCAAATAATATTTGCATCCAAAACTCATAACTTATAGTTTATAATCTATTTCCATGTAATAACCACCACCATTATATTATATGGTTTCCAACCACAATATATACCCATCCTTATATACATTATTCTTGTGTATGTATATTTACCACGTAGGTAATTTCGTGAGTTTAATAAACTCTTACATATATGTTACATTTTATCATCTTCTTTTAGATGATTATTCCCATTAGTTGTATTATATTGTACAACTTATATTAAGATTGTATCCTAATATTATGTAACATTTTTATGTTGTAATAATTACAACTCCTAAGGTTTATTCCATAAATACCTTAGTTTATAAATCTTATTATTTATAGTTTGTCACATTATTTATGTGAATATCCTTACTTATATTATTCATTACAACACCTTAATACCATATAATTTGTTATAACATTTATAACATAGTAAGACCATAGTCTAAAATTTCATTTTTCCAACTCTTATTTTCGGTACAGGTACAAGCCCTTGAAATTTTTAAATTCTATTTTGCCACATACATTATGTAATGTTATACCATATACTATATCTTTGATTGAATATTTTTATTTTCCTTTAACTTATAAACCTTAGTTCTATGCAAACTATTATTATTGCCGCATGGGCACCATATCAAACCATTTCTTTTCCATAAACCTTAGTTTCCTTTATTTACAAAATCTCCCCATTACTTAGACCATGTTATATATACATTTAATATAACATTTTAATCACCTTAGTATAAAATATAACCTATGGTTAAATTTATCCATTTAAATTTCCGAACAGACCCGATGTCTATTCTAATTATTTTGCAACCCACCAACTTTCTATAATTGCCATTTGGGTTCCAATTTATAACATATAGTTTAATAATTTATTAACTATAATATTATACACATATCTTAATAAATACTCTTATATAATTGAAATACCCCGTAATTAAAAATAGTGATTAATTAGGCTAATGAATAATTTAGAAGCTTAATTAAGTATAAATAATCATGAGGGAACAAATCCCGAAGAAAACGGATCCTTAAAATGGATTAAAATCACTAACGAACCTTAAAGCGCGTTTTTCGAGGTAACCGGAAAACGTGTCTTTAAGCGGGTCAAATAGACTCGTAACAATTTTGGTCAACTAAATAATCATTAATAATATTAGTGAAGCTTTAGAACCATAAAAATCAAGAAACGAGAAATTAGTAAAAACTGTCAAAAACGGGAAGTTGTGGGTAGAACATAAATAACCAAAACTTATGTGTCCAATTTGTAAATAGAATTTTAGAAACCCTCATGGCTGTGGGTGTGTCCGATTTTACCCCTCTTTCACACACACTCTCTACTCTCCTTTTATTCACAAAAGACAAAAGCTTTAAAAAGCAAAAAGTAACATTAATACCTCACTCCTCTCTCCTATCTCTATTCTTTCTCACCCACGTACAGCCCTCTCCTCACTCCTCTTTCTTCTTTCTCTTCTTCTTCTTCCCCAGCGACATCATGGAGCTTAAGAGAACCCCACAAAATCTACCTTCTCTCCTCTTGTTACTCTATCAAACCTTCTCCAAAAATTATAAAAATTACACCATTGGAATCCTCTCATCAAGAGCTACATTCCCTCTTTTCAAAATCGAAAAAGGACATTTTCGTTTTCATGGGTATCCCCATTTGGAGCTTCAAGACCACCATTAGAACCACCTTCTCTCCTTGTTCTTTTAAGGTAAAAATCTTCTTGAAAACTCCATCTTTTTCTAGCCTTCAAGGGCAAAACGAAATTAAGCTAAAACCTTGTTGGTTTTTGTACCCAGCCGATTTTGGGCTTTGTTGGAGGAGTGGAAATTGTTCTTGAGCTATCCCAAACAGCACTTGCACCCTTGGAAGGTAATGAATTTTCTAAACCCTAAAACCTACATTAAAACTTAAATAATGTTAGGGTTAGTTTTAGTATTGAATGGTGTATTTATGAATGGGTTGTATGTTAGATTGTTGAGAAACTATAACCGGTAGAGAGAGAGAAGAGAAGGAAGAAGCAAGAAGAAGAAAGAAAATCTAGAGAAAAACAAGGTAAGGATGCTCACCTTTGTGTAGTCTTGTGTATGTATGTGTAACAGATTTTTAAAGAGTAGAATTGGTATTGTAAAGTAGTATGAACATAGTGTAATGTTATAGAGAAAATAAATGTTTTGAAACCCTTGAAAACAATTTAAAACTGTTACAAAACAGATTGGGAATGAATGTTAAGTGCAGGAATTTTTGGTAGTGTTTAGTGTTGGAAATGGTGTATGAAAGCTTGTATTAGTGTTGTGTTGAAAAAAGGTGAGGTGATGTTAATGTGTGAATAAACAATGTGGTGAGAGTATAAAAATATAGGGGAGACTATGGCAAAATTTATATAGGATTAGAACACTTAGTGAATTTAAAACTAGGTGAATAATATGGTTGTAACAGATTTTGATTTAGATAGTTAGAGGGTGTATTAGGAGAGATAGTTAATGTTTATAATGTATTAGGGTGCTAGAAATGACATTAGAAGAGGGAGTTGTAGAAGAGGAGTGTAAATGTTAAATCTGTAGCAAATGCAACTAAGAAGAAACTAGTGTAAGTGTTGATGAAACTTGGAAAATTATGTGAGTGAATTAGTATAGAAATGTGTAAGAGTTAATGAAGAATTAAGGTGTATTAGAGGTTTAATTAGTGTTAAAACATGTGGGATTAAGTGTAGGAACAATGGGGAAGTAATGGGTAAAAGAGAGGACTGAAAACAGAAATAAAATGCAATACTGGGCCGGACCGAACTTGCGACCGGACTTGCAAGTTCGGTCGAGCCCAGATTTACAAAGACGGGAATGCTTCTGGAATGGACCGAACTTGCGACCGGACTTGCAAGTTCGGTCGGACCAGAAAATTCTCCCGTCTGTAACCTACTGGAATCCGACGACTTGCGACCGGACTTGCAAGTTCGGTCGAGCCAGAAAAATTCCCCGATGAAACTTCTGGAATGGACCGATTGCGACCGGACTTGCAAGTTCGGTCGGCCAGAAAATTTCCGTAATGTGAGCTTCTGGAATGGACCGAACTTGCGACCGGACTTGCAAGTTCGGTCGGCCAGGAAATTCGGTAATGTGAGCTACTGGAATGGACCGGACTTGCGACCGGACTTGCAAGTTTGGTCCAGTCAAAAAAATTATTTAATTAAATATATAATATATATATATATATATATATATATATACCTACATATATATATATATATATATGTACATGTATGTAAGCATGCCAATATTAAGTAAGAAATAAAACTTAAGGTAATGAAAATAAGTAAGAATGTGTAAGTGTAAGAAATATAAGGACATAGTAAGTATGAGTTAAATTAATGATAGTTAGATTAATCATTCAATTGTATGTATATAATAGGATTTGATTTGTGACACCGGAGGACGACGTTGGGAACACGTACAACGGTGAACGGTATGGATTCCTCATGCCCCGTATGCTATCTTGGTTACTCTGATTTGTGTGTTGTGTGCTAATTGATCACCAAATAAGATAAATGCACGAATCGGAGTTATCATGTTTACTTGTGAATATGTAGTGTTGTATTGTTGTATATTTCTTTAAATCTTAGTTTGTATAATTCATGAAATGTATGGATGATAATGTGATGTGTGTATGTATGTTGTATTGCTGTGACCGATTATTTGTTGTTTGGACTTCTAACTTATTCCTAACAAGCTAACCATCTAACTTAAATGGTAATTAAATTGGAATGAGTAGAAGTCCGATATAGTTTCGGCCACGCGTGAGGATGCGGAGTCACGAGAGGTTGGCTCCAATTCCTGACTCTTAAACTGGTCCGCGGCCCAAATCCCTTAAGTGGGTAGCATCCCGGATTGGTGAGTCAAGTAAATCCCGGAGGTGGGACGGCGTAGTCCCCAGGGCCGGAGGTCCCGACGACTTAACTTGAGTATGAGTAAGTAAGTAAGAATGAGTAAGTAAAGTAAATGAAAGTAAGTAAGTGTAAGTAAGAAAAAGTAAGTAATGAGTAAAGAGTAAAAGCATTCCGATTAACCGGATGCATAATTTGGCTAACCTTGTGAAGGTAAGTAAGATGCGTGATATTGTATTGTTGCCTTGGAATGTGTAATGTATTGAGCATGATTGTATGATGTATGTCAAGCATGTATGTATGAAATAAATGAACAGCATGTTTAGTGGACGTCAAATAGTCGGCGTGCCCTAGCTAGCACGCGGTATATGCGGAGTTTATACGCAGCGTTTGCTGAGCCCCTTGGGGCACCATTTTTACTACACGCAGGTACTCGAGAAGGATGAAGGCTGAAGAGATGTAGCTAGTTCTTGATTTCTTTTTTGTTGTAAACAATGAATTATGATTGGTGTACTAGTAGTACACGGCTGTAGTTTTTGTTAGCCGGTGTACCATGGGGTACACCTTTTGGATATGGATAGAATGGAGAATTGGTATAGATGAGTAGGTGATTAACTCATTCTTTTGGAAGTTGGAAATGGATGTAATTGAATATACTTTAATACTCGGTGATCCAGAATGTAAGAATGTTATTTTGGTATTCGGTAAGTATTAAGGTAGTAGCTCGGTATACTATGTTCATCAGACCGTGACTGTAAGTAGTAAGCCTAGCTAGCCGTATGGGCGTTAGCGGCGTTGTATCACCCGCCGTAGTAAGTAGTATTTCCGCTGCAGTACTCTGGATTATGGGATGATTGGACGGTAAGCATAGGATTAACGGTTGGGGTGTTACAAAAGTGGTATCAGAGCGTAGTAACGCTCTGATGTCCTTAGTTACCGAGCATAGGGGATTACCGAGTTAGGATTTCAACCGTCTTAAGACGGATACTTAGAAACCTAACTAGGAACTACCGTTGTTAACAACGGATACCCTTGACGTTCTTAGGAACGATACCTTGCTTAAATTCCAAGACCTTTGAGTCATATCTTGCGGAGCCTAATGTAACTGTTAAATATTCAGATGTCAGGAAGAGGTCCAGGTCGCCCTAGAGGAGGGGGCAATGACGGACCCGGCACGCAGACGATAGCTGAGATCGTCGCCGCCACGGTAGCACAGATGCTACCACAAGTAATCCAAGCTATGCAACAAACCACAAAACCAACAAACCAAGCGGGACCAATCCCTCCCCCCACCACCCAGAGAAGCGAACTGGGTAAAAGCTGTAGCGGAACTCCGCCCTCCTTGCTTTAGGGGCGAGAGTGATCCGGCTAAGCTCGAAGCCTACATCTCCGAGATGGAGACGGCGTTCGAAACTCGAAGCTCCTGCTGGAGTTCGAGTCAGAGTTGCTGCTTATTATCTGAAGGATGCTGCTATGGATTGGTGGAAGCTAATCAAGCATGAGCACGTCAGCGACCCCACATTCGATTGGGAGTCTTTTGCATCTCTCCTCCGATCCAAGTACTATCCGGAGCATGTGAAACACAGAAAAGGCTAGAGCTGGACGCCTTGAAGATGACAGACAAGATGTCTGTGGATGAGTACTACCGCACCTTCACTTCCATTCTCCGTCTTCTCCCTGATCTAGGATACACCGGCCAGGTGTTGGTCGATCGCTTCTATGGCGGTCTGAGCCATCGCCTTCGGTACGGTATGGGCTACACACGATAGATTTACCTCCTTTACCTCCTTCATTAACCCTTAGTATCATTTCAATTCCTTGAATTCCTTGAATCTTTCCTTATCCTTTCTAAATGAGAATCCCGGCTAATACCTGAAACTTCAGGAGTGTTATCACGCGGCTTCTCGCGTTGAAATCACTTGCCAACTAAGGGATGAAGAAACCGCGCTGAAGCGCAAGGCCAACAACAAAACAACAATGGCGAGGAGCAGAACCAGGGTAAAAGCTGGAAAAAGAAGAAGGGAAATTTCTTTCAGCAATCCCAAAAGAAATTCCCAAGTGAGAGCAGTGCCCATGCTGAGCAGGGCAAACCGTTGAACTTCTTCAACTTGGTTCATCTGCACCGGTGGCAGCAAAGCCACTGAGATCACACCCACCTAAGGGTAAACTTCTATTTCTAATTCGTATTCGTATCAGTATCATATCTAGTATATCCACGCACACATGTGCTAACCCTCTAACCTTAGGTTCTGGCTCCGGTGTCACCAAAACCTTCTCCGATGGCCGCACCTATGTGTGCAGAAAGTGCAATCAGGACCATCCCGGCAAAGATTGCTATGGGAGAGATATCAAATGCTACAATTGCCAGAAGCTAGGACACACAGCCAATAAGTGCCCAGAGAATGGGAAGCCAAAGGGGAACTACCAAAGCTACAGCAGAGGGAAGGCAAGGAGGTTGCATCTGGCGATGCACCGACCCAGCAGGCACCACAGGGACTGGGATCCCGGGGACCTCCGAGGGGTGCACCTCAGAGGCAGCCTGTCCTTCATGTCATAGACCGTGATGGGTCCGGTTCTAAATCCGGCCCAGGTAATAATCTAAACCTTTAATCCTTGAAGTAGCATGTCTAAGTATTAGAGTAACTGTATGAGTGAATGCATGAGTAAATAAAATGAAGTGTGTATTAAGCATGAAATGAAGTAGTTGAAACTAGTACTCACCGTAGAGAAATTTGTAACCATAGGAAGCTTTAGTATCTGTTATCCGATACCGGTAAACCTGAATCAAGAAGAGATCGACATCACCAACCACTACTACACCAACGAACAGTGTCAGGTCATCCGACCAGGTATGATCTTATTAAGGGGATACCTGACACCCGAAGCGCAAATCTCAATCATTCGACGATGCAACGAGCTAGGAACGGGTCAAGGTGGATTTTATACACCCGAATTCCCCGGTGGAGCGAAGATGAAGCTGAAGATGATGTGCTTGGGAAGGACTGGAATCCTTATACCAAGACATACCAGGAGACACGAACACAAGATGGAGCGACGCCACCGACAATACCACCAGAGTTTCAGACACTCGTCACACAAGCAGTAGAACTTGCACAACAATGCGAACATGAACCGATCCCCGCACTTGAAGCGGACCTCTGTATCGTCAACTTCTATGAGAAAGAAGGACGACTTGGGTTACACCAAGACAAGGACGAGACAGCGGAATCTCTTGAACAAGGAGTGCCCGTAGTGTCTTGGTCCATTGGTGATGACGCCGTATTCCTGTATAGCGAGCAGAAGCGTGTGGACCTCGCACAGAAACTGGTATTGAGATCAGGAGATGTCCTAATCATGGGTGGAAACTCTAGGATGCTGTATCACGGGATCAACAAGATCAAGTTGAATACGGCACCGCCGGCAATAATCAATGCCACACACATGAAACCAGGACGCCTGAACCTTACCTTTAGGAAGTATTAAATTCATAGTATCATGTAATGTATTAGTAACGTGTATTAGAGACACGGTATGTATGATGGTTGGTTTATCAATAAAGAGCAGTGTTGATTTAATTCCACTTGTGTCCACCATCAATACTTATCCAATTGTGAATCCAATAGGTTGTGGACTCGGTACCGAAGGTCCTGAGCATCCTCACCGAAGCACAAGCCGGCAGAAGCGGCACCATCTTAACGGGAACCTTCCCAGTAATGGCATTGATGCCAATGTGTTATTCGACTCCGGCGCCTCCACTCACACCTTTGTATCACCATCTTTGTGAAGAGGTTGAAGCTAGATGCGGATGAGCTACCGAACTTCATGGTTACTCTCCCATCGAAGGAGCGAGTAAAGTGCACCAAATATTATCAATCAGCCACCATCGAAATCAAAGGCGAAGCGTTTCCCATTTCCTTCATCGAATTCAATGGATTGGGATTCGACTTAATCATCGGAATGAATTGGTTGGAGCGGCACAAGGGTAGAATCCTCTGCGCCGAGCATCGTTTGCTGCTCAAGAGTCCTTCTGGGTTACTGTATCTTACCGCCAGAGACCGAGAGAGCCTTCGACCACACTTATATCTGCTATGGCTATGTACCGGGAGCTCAGAAAGGGCCAAGAGTATATATCTGTGTTATGTACAAGACCTGGAGAGAGATCCAGAGTTCAGTGATGATGTACCCATTGTATCCGAATTTCCCGATGTATTCCCTAAGGAGCTACCCGGCATGCCACCACCGAGAGCAGTGGAATTTGAAATTGATCTTTTGCCAGGTACCGGTCCCATTGCTAGGGCACCGTACCGCATGGCACCTGCTGAAATGACCGAACTGAAAGAACAGTTGCGAGACCTTCTCGACAAAGGTTTATATACGCCCGAGCGTATCACCCTGGGGAGCACCGGTCCTCTTTGTGAAGAAGAAGGACGGTAGCCTCCGACTTTGTATTGACTACCGCGAGCTGAATGCGGTCACAGTCAAAAAATAAATACCCATTGCCACGCATCGACGACCTATTCGATCAGCTGAAAGGAGCATCAGTCTTCTCCAAGATTGACCTCCGTTCTGGGTATCATCAATTGCAATCAAGAGCAAGACATCGAGAAAACGGCATTCCGTACCAGATATGGCCACTACGAATTCACAGTGATGCCATTCGGTTTGTCAAATGCACCAGCTAAATTCATGGACCTCATGAATCGTCTATTCAGTGAGCAGTTGGACACTTCAGTGGTTGTCTTCATCGACGACATACTTGTATACTCCAAATCAGCAGAGGAACATGAAATCCATTTGAGGAAAGTGCTTGAGACACTGCGCGAGAACCAGCTGTATGCGAAGTTCTCCAAATGCGAGTTTTGGCTTGATCAGGTATCATTCCTTGGTCATGTCATCTCGAGCAGGTATCTCAGTTGACCCTTCTAAGATAGAAGCTGTACGATCATGGCCTAGACCCAAGACTGTTACCGACATTAGGAGCTTTCTTGGTCTAGCCGGTTACTACCGGAGATTTGTAAAGGACTTCTCGAAAGTCGCTAAGCCCATGACTACACTGATGAAGAAAGATGCACCGTTTGTATGGACAGACGAGTGCGAGTTATCATTTCAGAGCCTTAAGACTCATTGACCTCAGCGCCCGTCCTTACTCTTCCAGAGGGCACAGAGGGATTTGAGGTATATTTGATGCATCAGGCAAAGGAATGGGATGCGTACTCATGCAGCATGGCAAGGTTGTTGCTTATGCCTCCCGCCAGCTGAAAAAGCATGAGGAGAATTACCCGACACACGACTTAGAGTTAGGAGCCATTGTCTTCGCCTTGAAGATATGGCGACACTATCTCTATGGGGTAATCATCACCATCTACTCGACCACAAGAGCTTACAGTATGTATTCACACAGAAAGAACTGAATTTGAGACAGAGAAGATGGATGGAATTTCTTTCAGATTATGACATCAACTTGCAGTATAAGGAAGGGAAGGCAAACATTGTAGCCGACGCCCTGAGCCGTCGAGCACACTCGCTCCATTCGCTACTCGCTTCTTCTAGCTTGGTTGACGAGGTGCGAGACGCTCAGTTGAGCGACCCTTACCTAACCGAAATCAGACAAAAGATCGAGAATGGTACATTTGAGAAGAAGAAGTATGACTTCAAGCTACATGAAGATGGTTTGATTCGGTTGAATGGCAGGCTATGCGTCCCCCGAAGCAATGCTGAGCTAAGGGATCGCATCCTGCGAGAGTCACACAGTTCCACATTGTCAGTCCATCCGGGAGCCTCCAAGATGTACAAAGACATGAAGAGGTACTTCTGGTGGTCTGGATGAAATCGGATGTGACAGAATTTGTATTGAGATGCTTAACATGCCAAAAGGTGAAATTTGAACATCGTAGACCGGGCGGAATGGTACAATCGATGCCAGTTCCGGAGTGGAAATTTCATGATATCTCCATGGATTTTGTTGTAGGACTCCCACCTGCCAGGGGAGGACTCAACATGATCTGGGTTGTAGTCGATCGCCTTACCAAGGTTGCCAGATTCATACCGATGAAGGACACCTGGAAGGTAGTAAAGCTAGCTGAGCTATTCGACAAGGAGATTATCAGACATCACGGAGTCCCGAAAACAATAGTATCTGACCGCGACACCAGATTTCTTTCGAGATACTGGAGAGCTACAAGGGAAGCGTTGGGTACAGAATTGAAGTTGAGTACCGCCTTCCATCCTCAGACCGACGGTCAGACAGAAAGGACCATCCAGACACTGGAGGACATGCTTCGGGCATGTGCCTTAGACTTTCAGGGGAGTTGGTTAGATAAGCTTCATCTTATCGAGTTCTCGTATAATAATAGTTATCACGCCTCGATTAAGATGTCGCCTTTCCAAGCTCTATACGGTAGACCTTGCCGTACACCCTTGTGTTGGGATGAGTCAAGTGAAGCGGTCATCATAGGACCGGAGTATCTTGAGCAAGTGCAAGCTGAAGTTCAGCAAATCCGAGCTAATATGAAGGCAGCCCAAGATAGACAGAAATCCTATGCGGATGTGCGACGACGCGACCTTGAGTTCGCCGTGGGCGACCAAGTGTTCTTGCGCGTTTCACCTATGAAGGGTGTCTTCCGATTTGGTCAGAAGGGCAAGCTTAGCCCAAAGTTTGTAGGGCCGTACACTATCACCGAAAGAGTTGGATCCGTAGCCTACAGGTTAGCATTACCTGAGGACTTGGGACGTGTCCATGATGTATTTCATGTGTCACAACTCAAGAAGTACATTGCTGATCCTTCTCATGTCTAGAGCCCGAGAGACTATCCATTGAGCCGAAATGAGATATGTTGAAACCCCAGTGAGAATCCTTGATAGGAAGACCAGAGACACTCGCCATAAGTCTATACGAATGGTGAAGGTCCTATGGTCAAACCATGATGTCGAAGAAGCGACATGGGAGTTGGAAGATGCCATGAAGGCTAAGTACCCACAGTTGTTCATAGACTAGAGTCTAGTATTTAGCAATACGGGTACGGGTCGTACCCCTTTTAAGGGGGGTAGAGCCCTTTTGCTTTTGCATTGCTTCGGGGTAAGCATTGCTTAGTGTGTAGGTATTGTTAATAGGTTTGTATGGCACATGTAGTGTAAGTGAACTTGGTATGTGTATGTATGTGTAATGTGTAGTGTGTGAATGTATTTGTACGATGTATGATGGATGATGTTTGTGTAATGTGTATTGTGGATTGTAATGGTGTATGGTGTATTGTGGAATGGTATGAATGAAATGTTGAATTGTGTATGTGAATGTGTATGATGCTGAAGTGTGTATGCTTGCATGTGGAATGAAGTAAACACCTCATAGGTGTAGTAAGACACATTAGTGCAATTGGTTTGCCTAATGAGTAGAATTACCTAAACCATTAACCTTGAGCAACTTTGAGGGCAAAGTTTCTTAAGGGGGGTAGATTGAAATACCCGTAATTAAAAATAGTGATTAATTAGGCTAATGATAATTTAGAAGCTTAATTAAGTATAAATAATCATGAGGGAACAAATCCCGAAGAAAACGGATCCTTAAAATGGATTAAAAACACTAACGAACCTTAAAGCGCGTTTTTCGAGGTAACCGGGAAAACGTGTCTTTAAGCGGGTCAAATAGACTCGTAACAATTTTGGTCAACTAAATAATCATTAATAAATATTAGTGAAGCTTTAGAACCAATAAAAATCAAGAAAACGAGAAATTAGTAAAAACTGTCAAAACGGAAGTTGTGGGTAGAAACATAAATAACCAAAACTTATGTGTCCAATATTGTAAATAGAATTTTAGAAACCCTCATGGCTGTGGGTGTGTCCGATTTTACCACTCTTCACACACACCTCTACTCTCTTTTACACAAGACAAAAGCTTTCAAAAAGCAAAAGTACTCATTATACCTCACTCTCCTCCTATCTCTATTCTATCTCATCTCACCCACGTACAAGCCTTCCTCACTCTCTTTCTTTCTTTCTCTTCTTCCCCAGCGACAATCAATGGAGCTGAGAGAACCCACCAAAATCTAACTTCTCTCCTCTTGTTACTCTATCAAACCTTCTCCAAAAATTATAAAATTACACCATTGGAATCCTCTCATCAAGAGCAACAATTCCCTTTTCAAAATCTAAAAAGGGGCATTTTCGTTTTCATGGGTTACCCCATTTGGAGCTCAAGACTCCATTAGCAACCACCTTCTTCTCCTTGTTCTTTTAAGGTAAAAATCTTCTTGAACCTCCATCTTTTCTAGCCTTCAAGGCAAAACGAAATTAAGCTAAAACCTTGTTGGTTGTTTTGGTACCCTAGCCGATTTGTGCTTTGTTGGAGGAGAGGAACATTGTTCTTGACTATTCCAAACAGCACTTGCAAACAAACCCTTGGAAGGTAATGATTTTCTAAATGAAATACCCCAAACTTAGATATGGTGTTTAAATGATAAACTAAGATATAAGGAGGCTAAATAATGCCTTAGAAACATTAAGAAACGTTTCTAATCAAAGAAAATATAAGGAAACACCAAAAGAGCAGTTTAAGCAAACGTGCTCTAAGCTTGGAGAGATATGGGAGAGTACCCAAATATTGTTCCAAGACCTTAGTAATATCCTAATGGTCATTTTAAGTCAATTACCAAGAAAACCAAGCTTGAAAACAAGTTAAAACACAAAATGTGCTTTAAGGAGTCTTAAAGCACGTTTTTGAAAAATTGTCTTGTAAATGAGTTTTGAATGGCTAAATGTCCATCATTACTCTTTAATTAATATGTGTACTATATAGTATCACATTTGGAGGTCTATATCAATGGGAAATCAAAAATTTCACAACAATGTGCCTTGTTTTTGATGAATAGTGAATTTATTAAGCTAGTTTATAACATAAGTCTATATAAGTGAGACATTTGGTCAATAAAGACTAAACTACCCTCATCACTAAAAGGGGGCCGGTTTCTTAAGGGGTGAGTCACCACCTTATGACTATTAAGTGATAAGAAGCAAATAAGTCTTTTAAAGCCTAATACTATTCACCTTTTTACATAAATATCACCTTTAGTGATTCTCTCTCCTCACTTCTTCATTGTTCCTTGTTCACACGGTTTTCTTGCTCTCTTTCTCTTCTTTCTCCATTACGTAGAGCTCACCTCCATGCTAGCTCTCCATCTTCTCTTGCACACATCTTGCTCATTTAAGCTCCAAATCCAAAACAAAATAGATATTCTTCTTAGTTAGCTCAAGCTCCTCCTTTCTATCTTTTCAAAACTTCAAGAGCTTCATTTGGTGCCAAGTCAAACCACCATTAGAGGAGGAAATCAAGTTTGGAGACTCCATTGGCATCTCCATTCTCTTAAGGTAAAGAAAGTGTAAGAAAATCTAGGTTTCCACCATTTTCTTCACTTGACCGAAAATATATACTCATGGGACTCCATGTTTATGCCTTGTTCTAGTTTGTTTCTACTCTTCAAAGGGGAGAGGAGGTCCTTCTTGCTTCACATCCAAGTTTGTCTTGAGAAACCAAGGTAAAACAATCACATTAATACCTTAAAACATATTTTTAAACCTAGGGTTTGTCCCTTAGGGTTAATGTGTATCTAGTACTCATTGGAGTCATTGGATATTGGTTAGAACATTGGCAAGGAGAACCCATTGGTGACCGAGATTGAACAAAGAAAACCTAAGGAGAAAAGCTTGTAAGCTTGTGAGAAAACAAGGTAAATTACTTACCTTAAGGTGTCTTGTTGTTTAAGGGAATGAGATATGGGTATATGATGAGTTGGTTGTAGAGGTTATATTGGGAAGGTGCTATTAAAACCTAGGAGAAACAATGACTACTCTTGTGAACTTGTGACTAAGGAGCAAATGAGAAAGAGATAGTTTAAGAATATAAGGTGAAGTACAAGAAGCATTTTATTTCAATGGGAGCCTTGTTGAGTGTATTCGCAGGTTGAAGGCATATATATGTGGAAATTCAGTGGTTAAGATTATTGTCATTTAAGGGCCTAAGTGCCAAGCATTTTGAGTTTAAGCACAATATGATGATGTGGTGTGGTTTTAGTGTAAATTGGGTGTTAAGGTGTTGTGATGAGAATTTGTGTGGTATTGGTTGTTTGATGGAGAAAAACCATGTGTTAGGAAGTACTATATACTAGAGAACCCATGGCAAATTTAAAGGAGAGTTTAAGTGTTTAAGATATCCTAAGAGAATTTAATGACTAAGGAAGTACTAGGAATGTTCTATAGGTTGTCTTGATGAAAAGGGTGAAGTTAAGGTATTTTAATGACTTATGATGACTTAGGTATCACCATGGAAGGTTTAGGAATCAAGAGAATGTATTGGAGTATTTAGGACTTAGGCAATGTTGGTGCACATCTAGGAAGGAAATAATGTAATGATGATGGAAGTTTAATCTTGTTAAGGAACCTTAAGAGAATGTTTAAAAGAGTTTAGATAGTGAGAGATGCTTGGGAGATGATGTTATAGTGGTGAAGGAAACATTTGGCATAGTGGTTACATTAGGTATGAACCACCACAAAGAAACCTAGAGGAAAAAAACATTACAAGTGTTGGCATCTTTATTACAAGGAAAATGCATAATGACTAAGATGGATTTTGGTGGATGAATTAAGGTATTTTTAAGGAGGGCTTAAGGTGTATTTGAGGGTGCCCAAATGAGGTTATAACATATGAGGATATATGAGGAGAAGGTTGGAGTTGAAAAGGAATTTTTTTAAGAAACAAGTTTTTGGAGCCGACCGGCCTTAGGACCGGCTTGCAAGGTCGGTCGGGCTCTGTTACACTACCGGAAAATGTTTCTGGAATCGACCGGACTTGGGGGACCGGACCTACAAAGTCCGGTCGGGCTTGTTTTGTGAGAGGGGGAAATGTTTCTGGAAACCGACCGGACATGGGACCGGAACTTGTCAAGTCCGGTCGGCATGAAATTAGTACGGGTTATAAGTCTCTGGAATCGACCGACATGGACCGGACATGTAAGTCCGGTCGGAGTGATTTTCCAACGGTTAAAAGGTACTGGAATGACCGGACTTGGCAAGTCCGGTCGGTAAGTCCGGTCGAGCCTAAAAATAATAAAAAAAAAAAAGGAAATTTAATTTCTAAAAATGGTAATGGGTAATGAGGTATGCCCAAGGTAGGGTAGTAATGATTGGACCCTAAGAGCTTGAGGAATTAAGTTAGATTAAGGATAAGTTTTAATGTTCAAGTTAAGTTTGTAAGATTAAGTGATAAAGACGTGGGAGGTTAGTGAATGGAAGTCCTTAGGGACTAAGTGAGTTAAGTAAGGTGCAAATAACTAATAACCTAAAAATGAATGAATGTTTTAGGTTTGTGAGTTGGGACCCGAAGAAGATTAGTCAAACAACGGACCGACGGTGAACGGTACAATCCTTTTCGTGACCTGCTTGCTAACGAGGTGTCCCTCGGCTTGTGTGCTATCTGTTTATTTGCTATGACTAAAACAAGATAAAGCATGCAACCGGTTATATTGCTCTCGTTGCGTTTGTGTTACATTTACACTAACCCGCGAGGCTGGAGATTGTTACTAACCAAGGTTAGTACTTACTGAGTTAAGGTTGAGAACTAAGTATCGTTGATTGTTGGTTTTACCCGTCAAGGTTTAACTAACATTGGTAACTAAGGCTTTCACTAACCATAACTTGGGGTGGGAGTGAGGAATCCGGAATGGTACCGGCACATGTGTATTGGGGGAGGTCGGTATCTGAATCAGATCCGACTTCCAAATAAGACTGGTCATTAGACTCGTCGCCTAGGGTCAACAAATCGACCCGACCACCCGGGCTACTGTTCGAGGTGGAGGCACATTAAGGAAGGCGTGGAGGGATCAAGCCTACATCCCTATTAAGTTAAGGAAGGTAGTTATCGTCGGATAGTGCACTGCTACGGCTAGGGGTTAACCAAGCCCTACAAAGATAAGCAACCAATTAAGGGCTAACCAATCTAATAGTGGAGAGGTTGGCAAGATAAGTTTGAGATTAAGATTAAGGTAAGTTAAGGAACTGAGATTAAGGAACTGAGGACTGAGGCAGGGGGGTTATTAACCCACTTGTTAAGAGAACGCTTGAGTCGTTCATTGGATGTGAATTATATATGTTCATCTGGTGGTTATTGTTATTGCACCTCATATTATGTTTGCGTATGTAATCAATTTCCATGCTATCGACAATTAGTCGTCGTAGCCCCGTTAGCTTGGGGGCCATGAGAGGGTGTGTACCAGCATTCGTGCTGACCCCTCGGGGGCTATTTTTACACTTGCAGGTAAGAGGCCCATGAGGACGCACTACGAGAGTAGGAGCGGTTAGACTTAGGAGGGGACTTTTATTTTGAGTTCGGGTTGCGCCTGTGCACCCGACTGTTGATATTAAACTGATGTAAGTTGAGATTATGTTTGAGATACTAGTACTCGGTTGGTCGTGGTATTATGAACGTTGCGTGTAAGTTGGATAATGTTTTTGGATAAGTATTGTAAGTATTTTAACGGTATCTTCTAACGATCAGACCGTGGCAAGGTTCGGAGTTGTTTATTTCCGCTGCGACATATTCGATTAAGTGTTCAGATTGCGATAACCACGATAGGCTTTGGATGGGGTGTTACAAAAAGTGGTATCAGAGCGTAGTTACGCTCTGATCAAGAAATACCGGATATAAGTGACCACCGAGTTAGGATATAAGTTAAGGAATAAGTATTGGGTTAAGGGTGTGAGAAGTTTAGAGTGAGTAGAGTCAGATGACCACTAATAAGTGTGGATTGTCTTTACCGTCTACGGACGTTATAAATTTACTAACCAAACAGTGGTGAATATGAATCTAATGTAAGTTATGCTTGTTCAGATGGCAGGACGCCCTAGAGGAGGCGAGGTCGCGGCCGGTGGTGAGGATATTCCAGATATACCTGGAGGGCAGACGATCGCAGAGATCGTAGCTGCCGCTTTAGGGCACATGGGCTATCAGCCCGGTGTGGGTGCACCACCTCCACCGCCACAACCTAGGGAACCCAACTGGGTGAAGAGTCTGTCAGATCTTCGACCCGCTCACTTCAAGGGGGGAGACCGATCCCGCCAAGCTTGAGGCGTACATCTCCGAGCTGGAGACCGCCTTCGAGACCCTTGATGTCCCTGCTGGGATCAAGGTGCGCTTAGCTGCTTTCTACTTGAAGGGGGCGGCGGGCGATTGGTGGAAGCTGGTGAGGGCCGAGCATGTGGCCAACCCAGAGTTCGGCTGGGAGCAGTACACCGCCTTGCTACGGGCAAAGTACTATCCCGCCCATGTCCAGACGAAAGAAGCGCTTGCAGTTAGATGCGCTTAAGCAGTCGGACAAGATGACGGTGGACGAGTATTACTCAGAGTTCACCGCCTTGCTCCGTCTTCTGCCAGGTCTAGGGTATTCTGACCAGATCTTGGTAGACCGCTTCTATGGCGGGCTTAGCCATCGACTCGCGCTACGCATGGGGGGACCGACTAGTTACATACCTTGCAGGTAACAAGAGTGATTGAAATTTGAATAAGTGGTGACTAAGATTTAGATTATAATGAATAAGTATGACTAATACCATGGAAAGCAGGAGTGCTATCATGCTATCGCCGCTGCTAAGGTCGAGATTACCGTCCAGCTGAGGGACGAGGAGAATGCTAAGAGGAAGAGTGCTGGTAAAGCTCAGAGAGTCAAGGGCAAGGAGGGTACAAGAAACAGAAGTACCAGCCTCAGGCCCAGAAGAATCAGAACCGAAAGGGAAGGAGGAAAGGAGAAGGCTCCGAAGAGCCATTGAAACTGACATATGCTTATGCAGC